>JAXDDX010000006.1:5880000-5922500 GCA_034670405.1 Hoplostethus atlanticus | reverse complement strand
AGTTAGCTAGGAAACATCACTGAACTTAGCATAGTAATCCTATTTCATTAATGAAGTTATACTTTGTACGTAGACCACATTGATCAGTTTGGTTTTTTTGAAATATTTCTGTTTGCGAAAGTTTTTCGTCACTCAACATTCAACCGTGAACACAGGAATATCTAAAGCTGTGTTCTTGTCACTTATGGATCATTTATTGCTCCACCAACATGGGTGATTAGCCAGCTCTCTTTCCTCTCTGCTCGTCAACATGATCAACAAGCTGTTGAGCCTTTTAAAATGCTGATTAAGCCTTTTAAGATGATTGAACATGTTAACTGATTATGCTCAAACCTGCAATAAGGACTTGCTGGTGGTTGGTGTTTTCACGATTGCCTTTCTGGGACAAAAATTAAAAATAACCTCAAACACCCAAAATAAAATTACACTAACCAGAAAAGGGCGAGTGTGATGAAAGCCGGTGTGAATCAGAGCGTGTCACATATGGGATTGTGTATGAATGGTAGAAGGTGCAAACGTCTTTAAGACACTGATGATGTGATGATGTGAAAATGCATTACTGTATTTTCTTTATTGTGTTTCTGCATCTTTGTGTGTGTGTGTGTGTGTGTGTGTGAGAGAGAGTGTGTGAGTGCCCAGGTTGCATACAATTTTGTGTGCATTTGAGTGTGCATATTTGCATGTGTGTGTGTGTGTGTGTGTGTGTGTGTGTGCCTAGTGGTGTCCTTGCCTAAGGCAGTACGTGTGAGTGTGTGTGTGTGTTTGTGTGCGTGCATGTGTGTGAATGATGGATGCATGAGGTGAGCAGGTTAATCTCTTGCTAATGTAGATGAATTGTCTGTGTTACAAAAAAAGCTTAAACACGCACACTAACACATACACACACTAACACACACACACACACGCATGGATGAATTGTCCCTATTAACACACAAAGCATGAGACACAGGCTCACACACTCGTAGATGAATTTTCACTGTTCCACATAAAGAGCGTGGGGCAGCGCAGGGTGAAGGGTACTGGACAGGCAGCAAGGGATATTCTTTGTATGTATGTGCGTGTGAGAGAGAGAGAGAGAGAGAGAGAGCGAGAGAGAGAGAGCGAGAGAAGAGAGAGAGAGAGAGAATGTCAAACTTCCTGCAAGGGGAATTCACTTTTATTTTTTCTGTTAATACTCTCTCTCTCTCTATCTGTCATTCTTTCTTTGTATTGTTCTTATGTAGGAAATACCACTGTGGCTAACACACACACACACACACACACACACACACACACCACTGACAACCCCCAGAGCGGGTGCACTTTGACAGAAGATACATGTAGCTATGTGTGTGTGTCATGGGGCCACAGGAGTTGGCAGAAACCTCCAATTCCTTTGGGTTTGACAGACAGACAGACAGACAGACAGACAGACAGACAGACAGTGTTCATCACAGACAAAGATCACACTTTGTGGTTGTGAACCTGTGAGCTCCGCGCCACGAAGCCAGCTAGCAAACAGGCTACCTGGCACCTGTTGATGCTACCGTAGGAAACCTGACCAACGTTCCCCTCAGCTCTGTAACTGACACCAGACACCACCGGCCATCAGCCAATCACAGCGAGGGACGTGGTGGAGGGTAAACACAGAATAGAGTTTACCCTCCTTTAATGAATGATAATCACCGACTAGAGGCCCACCTTTTTATTTGCCACTACATCACTGATGTAGCGGTTGGCAAGAGCATCTTCTAATGTGTTTTACTTTATATAGTTTTCAATTTTTCTTGGAATGTCAATGTACTTTAAACACACGTATTCTCCTAGTTTTGATTTGTTGGAAATGTCAAAAGGTTACAACCGGAAAAAGTCAGGTTAAATTTAATTGAATTTATTATATTTTATTTAATAGCTCCACTTTAGCTTTAAATTTTGATTTCAGTTTATTAAAACGTTTTCATTTCATGCCAATTTTAGTCTTGATTATTGGTTGTCAGCATACATGCATAATTCCATCCCACGATGTACTCAAATCGCAGCAGAGCCAAACGGAGGTTGCAAACGTTGGCTGGAGGTCAACAGAGGAACTTTACAGGGAAGAGCATCTATATTTTCATGTATAATAACGGAAGGGTAAATAATCACCCGTCCATGTTTGCTTTGAAACCTCAGCAGTGTCACCCATAATGAACCTAGATAGTTATTTGAAAGCTATTCCATAACTCCATTTTCACTTGAACAGAGAAGAATACTTGCATTTTCAAAGTAACACTGTAGCACATCCAGATGCAGAAGTGGAGGTGAAAATGTTTTTTGAAAAAAATGGAAATGAGCTCATGAAATATTGAAGGCAATGGTTTGAAATTCACAACGCCCGAAAAGATTTCATGGCACATGTAAATCATGTTGACATATACAGGACAAATGTCTGTGTCTGTCTGTCTGTGTCATACACAGACACAGACAGACAGACACAGACAGACAGACACACTGATACACACACATGCACAAAAGAAGAGAAAGACACACAAAGCAAGTCAGTGTTGACAAGGCTTTTCCAGACAGACAGACAGACAGACAGTGAGGGAAGGAGGATGAGAGAGAGACGGCCAAGCCTCCTGTTTTGTCTTGTTCATCCCATCACCTCTCCCTTCCTCCCCTCCTCTCATTTTTTGTCCCCCATGTGATGAAATCGGGGGAGGGGACTATGGATCGGGCTGTCCGTCCGTCTGTCCATCAAATTTGAAATCTCAAGTGATATCTCAGACACCGCTGATCTGATTTTGATGAAACATGGAGGGAGGACGCGTCTTCGCACTGTGTTCCAGCGTTTGAAACATTACACAGATTGGCCTAATGGGGGCGCTGTAGTGACAGGTCAAACGTTTTAACACAAACGTGATATCTCAGACACCGCTGGTCTGATTTTGACGGAACTTGGAGGGATGACGCATTTTGGCGCTTTGTTCTGGCATTTGAAAACATTACAGTGATTGGCCTGATGGAGGCGCTATAATTGAAGGTCAACATTTCAAACTTTGAAAGGCCATAACTGCTGTACCGTGAGTACCGTGAGTGTTTTCCAGAAATTACACTGATTGGTCTGATGGGGGCGCTATAATTGAAGGTCAAAATTTCAAACTTTGTAAGGTTGTAACTGCAACATCACAGGTCTGATTTTGATGAAACTTGGAGGGGTGATGCATGTTGTTACTGATTGGTCCAAGGGGTGCCTGCATCGTTCGTGGGGGGCGACTTGTATTGTATCACATTGTATTGTATTTTTCTCCAATCTCTACTTCCCTCCCTCACTTTCCTTCTTTTCCTCTCCTCCCGCTGTTTCTGTCTACACCTGCTTACTCTCTTTCTCTCTCTCCTCCCACAGAGTGACACCGGTCATTGGTTGTGGATGGGCTTCTAATTTTGACACACACACACACACACACACACACACACACACACGAGAGTGTATACAGTATGTATGTGTATCATCATGTACAGTATGTATGGGTATGCAGGTGTATCTCTGCATGTATGTGTATGTATACATGTAGTATGTGTGTGTTTGTGAGTCTGCAGGTGTTTCTGTCTTTCTGTGTGCATGTTGCTTTGTGCATGAAATCAATAATTCAGAGCTGAAATGTTGAACAGCCTATAATTATCAAAATACGTGGGATGACCAAAAATATTTAACCAAGTGAAGGGTAGGAAAAAGGAGAAGATAACTGTAATTGAGTGTAATTGAGTGTAAAGAAATGTAGTTGCTCTTGGAAACTGCATCAGGGGCCAAAACGGTTTGAATAGAAAAATAACTAAAAATAATTAAATAACTAAACAACGATTGTTTTTAAATGAATGTAATTTGGTTGAGAGGGTGTTTCCTGAGTGAATTTAAATAATTAGTATATAGAGATGATGAGTTTGACATTGAAAATAACCTTTATGCAACTTTCATCATTTCAACTCATTGTAACTCAAAATGCAGGTCTGCTATTGGCAGACATTACCAATGAATAAAAACAAAACTTTTACAAGCATAAAATGTATGCTAACCTCATGTTTAGCTGTCATATAGTCTTTTTTTTCACACGCTCACTCAAAATGAAAACGATCCAATAAATCAATATGTAAACAACAGTGAGGCATTAGTGTTTCAACACTGCAATTACAAAGTAAGGTTTGAAGACTGTAATTTTCAGGGGCAAGTGATGTGCATCGAATGGGCTGATTTTGATTATGAGGCACAGTCAGTCACACAGATGACTAATAGATCAGAGACGTGGGACTGAGTAGGAAAAATATCCAGGCGGGGTACACACTCTTCTCCCCTTCATAGGTTCCCATCCAAACCACACACTGTAGATTGGAGGTGAAATCTACTGAAGCTAATCTGGATCTATTTTTACTGTTGATGGCCTGTCATTATGTTAGCAATGTGGCTGTCAACCATAGTCAGAAATCCTGTAATGCGACCACCATATAGGTCTAATAGGTCACACATGGCAGCTGGGGGATTTTTTTGCAATACATTCCGGATGAGAAATATGAAAAAGTTTTTGATCAGAAAAATAAAACAGTGGTACAAATGAGTGTTTATATTGCCAATACGCAACGTCAATGTATCATTTCAAAGTTCAACAAAATTGCCCCAAAAAGGTAAAATGGTAAGACAAGTAGAAACGAGTCAGTTAGCTTCTTCCTGCAAATAGCTGGATGGATCGATTCATTCTCAAAGGAAATGATTCATTCTTAATTGAAGGCATGCAGGCAACATTTTGGTGGTGTGTCATGTGGGATGGTTGTCTTTTAGTGTAGCGTTGCACAGTATCCATGCAATCCTCTCTCTCTCTCTTACTCTCTCCCTTATCTCTCTTTGTTTGTCTCTCTCAGTCTCCTTCCCTGTAGCTCTCTCTCAGTGAATTATTTATAAAAAGCTATAGAGCAGAATTTTATTATCTGATTCAAAGTTTTCAACAACTTTTCTTCTCCTTTTTCTGTCTCCTTTTTCTCTCTCTCTCTCTTTTGTCTATTTCTTATTTCATTTCCATTTCAAATCCTGCCTCTTATAGTTGAGGCCCACTCTGTTACACACACACACACACACACACACACACACACGTTTTGAACATTTTAAATGGCACTGCTACCCTTATAAGGACGTTCTATAACATTAATTCCCTGACCTTTAACCTTAACCATAACCATCCCTTATCTTTACCCAACCCTTTTTGTAACCCTAACCCATAATCCTAAAAGAAGTATTTTATCTCCTGAAGATGGAAAAAACATGCACACAATTCTTTTCTGGTACAGTCTAACCTGGTGTCCACACACACACACACACACACACACACACACACACACACACACACACACACACACACACACTGAGAGTACAGCCCAAGGCCATACTGTTGTAAATTCTGGGTCAATGCAGCAAGGTGACAGAGCAGTAGATAAATTCACTGGCAATCTGCTGAAAACCTCAATGACCTACACACACACACACACACGTACACACACCCATACTTGCATATCACACACACACACACACAGATATAAACTTACCCACACACACCCATATGCATGCACACAGACACGCACACACACACACACACACATATATATATATACATATACACATAGACAGAAAGACAAAGGAAAGGAGAGATGGGTTTGGAAGGTTGTGCAGAATAGAAATCACTGCTATGGGAAAAGTGGATAAGCAGAATATGAGAACTTTCCAGAACCTTTGTCATGAGCTACAAGCCTTTACTTTTACTGTATTTACTGCCGTGCTGTAACTCCCTGATGCCGTAATTGTTAGACCAAGGTAAGTATTACTCATTGTGTGCTGTAGGGCAGCGCTACCTGGAGTGAACTGATGCCTGAGATCCTGGCATCAGTTTTGGAAGGTCATGATTTCGATGTTGGATTTACTGCTAGCACCCAGTTCTGGCAGTGCTGCTCCAGCAGATTCAGTCAATACTGTAGTCTCTGATGTGTGGGCGATAGCAACACTGAGCTATCTGCATAGAACAGGCGTTTCACTTCTTCTGTCTAGGAGAAAGAGGCTTTAGGAGGAAAGGGGTTTTAGATCGGTCCAGCTGCACCGCTAACTCATTTATGTAAACATCGGACGGTGTTGGACCCAAATTACAGCCTGATGGACACTTCTTCTCTGACTGAAGATGAGTTTTGATTGCACGTTTGTTTTTAGAATACATAGATTTACAGTCCACCGTGCCAAAATAAATCAAACCCTTGTTTTTAAAAAACAAGCCGAAATGTGTTTGCTGCACATGTTTCCTAGTATGGGTGTGTAGGGTATAGATGAGGTCAGTTGTGCAATGTTCTGGAAGAAAGTCAATTAAGTTTTTACTCGAGACATCGTGTTCATTAAGGATGTTTATCTGTTGTTAAAGTACTGTTTAATAACTTCCCCAGATTGCTGCTCGCACATATGCCTCAGTAATTACTCAGGTCCAATTTGTCTCCACTCTTATAAAATGGGCTCTAAGCCCTTGACTCCAGATGTCATGAAACGCAGCCCGAACTGATGACTAGGTTGAACAACTTGAGATGGACCGTGCAAATCCATTTTGCTGTAATTAAGCATCTCATTATTAGTGTTATCAGAACCACTTGTTCTCTTTTGTTTTCAGGAAATATCCTCACGGCCGATACTTCACATGAAATTGGAAACTCGACGTTCTGATTGTTTCCAATAGTTGTTTGTAATGAGGTTAGTTTTCATTTAATTAAAACGTGGACTGGGCTCATTTCTTATGATAATACAAATATAATACCGTTGTGATCCCTGCAGGGAAATTGCCTTTTCACCAGGGATTAAGCGTCTCACTGGAGGATGCTTGTTGAGGCCAGTCCCTCTGGTTGAAGGACCACTAAGCCACCCTGTCACTCAGTGATGAGATACATGAACATTATTGAAGCGTGTTTCAAAATTGTGGCTAGGTAATGCTTGTTGTTTGGTTGTGTTACCTCAGGAAAGAACTTTTGATTTCTTCTAATGTTCGGTATTGTACATATGATTTGTTTTTTTCTTTGTAACAGTATATTTATGGCGTCTCACGGTGGATGTCCACTGGGAGGGAAATTCGCAGGCGAAGTGATGCTTGTGCAAAATTTACCTTACACAGCCAACACCGGTGTTAACCAATCAGGCGATCGCGTGTCAGCATGTCTGCTGCTGGTTAAGTTTGCTCACGTTTGGTCACCTTTGCTCCTTTATCATTATCCAGGAATTATGTAGCTTGATTTGTAATATCTGTTGAATTCTTTCCCTTTCCATTCACTCTCTGTCCCCCCGTCCTCTCTCTAGCTCTCGCTCATTAACTATTTCTACTATCTGGTGTGTTAATATTTCATTTTATTGCTATTCAGGAACATGCACTTGAGCCACATGGCAGTTGATAGGCATCTCCCTCCCGAATTATATTCAACGGCAATACAGGGAATGAAGGGTGAGGGAGAAAAAAGGGTGACTGAGATGTGTGTGTGAAAGTGTGTATGTGTGTGTCTGTGTTTGGCCCTGCCATGTGATCCTATAGAAGCTTGACCCTATCACCTGGACCATTTACTACAACTACGAATCACCACACACACACACACACACACACACACACACACACACACACACGCCTCTTATTAATTCCTCTATCAGCCAGGGTTCCATGGTTAGTAGACTACTTCGTTTTACGCTTTTGTGTGTGTGTGTAGCTTCTATAACCTAACCCTCGAGTGTGTGTGTGTGTGTGTGTGTGTGTGTGTGTGTGTGTGAGTCTGAGTGCATGTGACAGCCCCTGTAAACCATCAAATCCCCATTTCCACGGGGTCGGGACAACATTTCACTCTGAACCACCTATAGGTATTTGAACTGTTTTGAAATGTTTCTGAAATGTTATTGTGTGTGTCGTGTAACGTAGCCTCACGCACGCTGCATGAAAGCAATTCCAAACTTGTCTCTGGAAGAGCAAATTCATTTGGTGGGTTTGGTTTATTTAGCTAAGCAACTCAGTAGGCAGCGAGGAAAAGGCTGTCCCACACAAAGCAAGCAAAACATGCTACACATCAAGTTCAATTAACCTTCCTGCATCCAGCCTCTCCTCTTCTTTCCTCCCTGCTTCTCTTTTCTTTCTGTCTCTTTGTCTCTGGTATTTCTGATTGCAATTATCAATCTAAACTGGAGTGAAAAAAAATTGTGCTGAGAAAGAGACAGACAGACAGACAGACAGACAGGAAGAGAGAGAATAAAAGAATGAGAGCTGAAGAAAGAGAGAGAGAGAGACAGACAGACAATAAAAGAATGAGAGATGAAGAAAGAGAGACAGACAGACAGACAGACAGACAGACAGAAATAAAAGAATGAGAGGTGAAGAAAGAGAGACAGACAGACAGACAGACAGACAGACAGAAATAAAAGAATGAGAGGTGAAGAAAGAGAGACAGACAGACAGACAGACAGACAATAAAAGAATGAGAGGTGAAGAAAGAGAGACAGACAGACAGACAGACAGACAATAAAAGAATGAGAGGTGAAGAAAGAGAGAGAGAGAGAGACAGACAGACAGACAGACAGACAGACAGACAGACAATAAAAGAATGAGAGGTGAAGAAAGAGAGAGAGAGACAGACAGACAGACAGATAATAAAAGAATGAGAGGTGAAGAAAGAGAGAGACAGACAGACAGACAGAGAGAGAATAAAAGAATGAGAGGTGAAGAGAGAGAGACTGGAGGTAGGGGAAAAACAGGAGGAAGAAAAAAAAATCCAAGGAATGATGGAAGGAAGTAAAAAATGGATAAACGGCACAGACAGACAGACAGACAGAAAGAGGTAGAGAATGTTTGAACATTTTCTTACAACACTGGTTTCACTTTTAATAGTGCTGCATCTCTGACAAGGGGAAGATATTCATTGAAAATGAAAAAAGTACAAGCTCCTCCGGAAAATTATCAAACAGTCAAGTTCAATCGAGTTACAGAGAGAGAGACCGGGAGAGAGAGAGAGAGAGAGAGAGTCAAATTCCTTTAGCACACTATTAACAGTCAGGTTTCATAACTCCAGAATAATACCGCTTTATCTCCTACAGTCATGAATTACTAACAATTGTTTGAATAATTGATGACAGGGAAAATCCATTTCTTTTGAATCAATGAGAACAGTTATTTAACCAGACTACACTGTCCTCCATTTTCTCTCCTTCTCTCTACCTCTGTCTCTGTGTCTCTCCTGGTCTTTTTCCATCTATCTCTCTCTCTCTCTCTCTCTCTCGCTCTTTAATCTTTCTGAATTCAGTTCAATTTAATTCAATTAAATTCTTTCCAATTAGATTCAAAGATGCTTTCTTTTGACACGACTGTCACAAATATCAATATTAAAGGTTCTTCAACATACAACAGAATGTAGGGCTGTTGGTAAAACAAACAATAAGTTAATACCTGATTACAACTGGAACTGCAGAAGGAAACAAAGGTTATTTTGAGCAGCTAGGTGAGCAGTGCTTCCCTCCTCAATTTGGATTTTATCCTCAACTTGTCACAGGGAGGAACTGATGATATTACTATTTTTACCTCATTCTCAACTTCACCTCTCATACATTGACCACGTTTGTTGGTATTTTGTTAGCCATGTTTACCTGGTAAGGATTCATCTCTGCGTAGTATCTCTGACAGCAGAGAGATTCTATTATACTCTACTCAATTCTTTAAAATGTGGTTAATCTTGTTTTATGGCCAAATAACACGCTAATCTACTTTCACTACTTTTACTCTAATCTACTTTTGGTTTCAGTGCCGATGTTCCAAATGAGCCTTTTGTTTTTTACTTTGGTGATCTGATTGATTCTGATGTTGGTATGGTGGTAAGCGCTACCGGTCTGAGACTGGTGTTGCTAATTTAGTGGATGATTACGTCTCAGGACCAGCTGACTGAAGGCTCCCTTTGCTCTTGGATTATAATAGCTTTTGATTGAAGTGAATTTGGGGGAGTAATTTCCTAGTGTGCCAGAGATCATTTTGATCACTCAGACGTCAATGATTAATGGAGATCAGCCGAGTTTTGCTCTGCATTTACTTTCCTTTGGATTCTTAAAGATATCTCGGCAAACTGGAGGGTTTCTAGAGGTTGTTCATCTCATGTAGTCTCACTGTGTTGACTGAGTAGATCTCATACCTTACAGTACAACAGGCTGGATTACACCATCATACCATATGATAATAATGAAAAACAAAGCAGTGTAAGTTTAGTCATTTATAACCTATTTAGTCATTTCAACAAAATAATGAAACAATTACAAATTAAACTTCTAGAATAATGTCTACAAAATGTATACCTTTTAGAAAGAGGCTGTTTCAAGTTTTAGTAGGTATATTAATATGTTCCTTTTAATGCACAGAGAACACCACAACCCCGTCTATTAGTGTATTCACGTTCCCTCATAGACACATAAAGCTGTTATGATCAGGCCGAGGCAACTATAAAACATGGTGTACTCGCCCAGTGTGAACTGATGTGTGTCCCCCGCTCCCGCATCTCCACGTCGCTCTTTTTTCCTATCTCCAACATCCTATCTCTCCCTGTGTCCTTCAGTCAGTCAGCCATCTATATTTCACTTTGGTACATTTTCACGTCAGCACACTAACCTGGAGTTACTCTGTTATCCACGATGGAGCTTTTCCATCCAAATGAGCTTTATTTCATTGTTCATTGCAAGTGTGAAACATAAAATATGCCTGCATCCCTGGAAAATCACCCTGGGTGTTGCCACTGCGACCACAAATTCAGTCTCTCTTTTGCCGCCAGCTTAAGGATTTGTCTTGCAGCTTGAGATTTACGTCTTGATGGCACAATAAAGATGGTCTTCTTCTGTTTCCAAGCTTTGGGAGAGACTCGTTCGCGTTCACAAATCTAGACTGAACTAAGATCATGGAAAAATAACTGCATTGATCCCAGTCGTAGAAACTCAGTTTTTGTTTCCTCCCTGCTCCACAGGGAGGTCAGAGGTCAGGGTCAGCTACAGAACAGTGCCTGTGAAGCTGGTGTGGATTCAGTGTTTTGCTCGAGGGCCCTTCAAAAGTTACAAAAATGTATACGTCTCGTAATTTCTTATTCAACTGTGGGTGATTTTCAACACAATCTATTGCTTTGTTCAGTCGATATAAGACGTGTCCCCTCTATGGAAAATCGGGCTAGCCACCTAGCCGCTAGTAAACCAGTGGGCGGTCTAGGCTTCGGCGCCCGACCCATTCGGACATGTTGCCTCATATGTCTATCTACGTATAGAAATGTCCTTGTATTAGTTACAGTACCTGATATAAAATGTTCACTGCAAACACGGGCTAGCGTCTGGTTGGAAACCTGCAGGCTCTTGGGCCTCCGTGGGACGCGAATGGACGCCGCTGTGGCATGTGAATTGTGTATTAGGGTGGATTTCTCCTTTAATGTGCCCATATCCCTTGAAAATCGCTCTGGGTGCTTTAACTGTGTCCTCAACCACAGCCTCCCAATAATGTTTGAGACTCCCTTCAGACAAAAACTCTGCCGCTAGGAACAGACCTGTGACCAATAACTACCTCTTTAATTCCCCCTCCCAGCCGTCACACACGTGCACTTATGCTCTATAACTATGTGTGTGTGTGTGTGTGTGTGTGTTTGAAAGAGAGTGAGTGAGCGTTGCGTATGAGCAGTTAATTCAGTGTGTCGAGAGAGAATGTGTGTATAAATATCTCGGTACCTTGGACAGGGTGATGCAGTTAGACACAAATTATAGTTATGGCTGTGTGTGTGTGTGTGTGACAGCATGAGTCAGTTTCAGACAGTATTTATAGTTATAGGGAGAGGTGAACAGAGGACACAAAACACACACAAGCACTCACAAAGTTAACTATACACACAACTGCCCTCACACTCTCTCGCACACACACACTGAAACACACTCTCGCAGTTGCGCGCACACACACACACACACACACACACACACACACAGACACACACACAGACAGAAGAATATTTTACAGTTGACAGGAAGCTATCTATTGTTGCCATGTAGTGCTAATCAATACTGTCTCTATTGGACACATACATCATTGGCAATGAGCTGGACTGTGTGTGTGTGTGTCTGTGTGTGTGTGTGTGTGACTTTATGCATGTGTCTCTGTAATGGAGGCATAGATCAACAACATTAAGCTGTGTGTGTGTATGAGAGAGACAGAGACAGAGACAAAGAGAGATTGTGTTGTGTATGTGTGTGTGTGCGTGTGTGTACGTGTCACTGTATTGGCAGCATACATCAGTGACAATAAGATGTGCTTGTGTATGTGTGTGTGTGTGTGTGTGTGTGTGTGAAGACGTGAGAGAGATAGAGAGAGATTTTGCTTGTGTGTGTTTGTATAGTTGATGTGTGTTTGTGCGCATGCGTGTGTGTGCATTGTTTATCATATATCATTGGCAATAAGCTACAAACAAAAAACACACTGTTTGTCTGTGTGTGTGTGTGTGTGTGTGTGTGGTTCATAAGGAGTGCAGCAGCAGAATAATATTCAATACCTTACAATACATTACAAGCAACCAGAGATGCAATGATGCTTATTTTTCAGGACTGAGTACTGAGTCATTTATGATGTAGATCAGCCGATACCGAGTACCACTCAGTTAATATTAAAACAATTACAGGAACAAGTGCTTCATTTGATCAAGATGTGCACTGAAACTTATCATAATAATAATAAAATAGAAAATAAGCAGAAATAGAAAATGAGGTATCAAGCCATAATAGAAAAACACCTTCCAGTCATAATAGAAAATATCAGAATAAAACCCATATTGATAAACATGAGTTGCAATTTTTTGGGTAACACAATGTACCTAAATTAATATATTGAATGAAAGTTTAGTTGTTTTTTTCCCATATATTTATACCAACATTGCTTCATTTGTCTTTAAAAGTGATGGTGACCAATCTTCCGCTTTTATTTTGAAGGTAGAATCGACTCACTTCTGGTATTACTCTGACTGTCTCTGGCTGGTTTGGGGGGGAGCAGCTTGCCTTTCCTCCACTCTCAACACTGGCAGACACCTTCGCTTGGCACAGCTGGCACTTTGCTTCACTGAGATCAAAGAGTCGCCCCACTGCAGGCTTTCTTCCCCCCGCCAGAGGTGTTTTATTGCGGCTCATTAAAGTACAGGTATTGGGACAGCTTCATTTGCTGATCTGCGTATGAGTACTTGGCAGCCGGATCGGTAACAATTCCGATGCTGCAGATACTATTGGTGCACCTCTACCTCTACCTCCACCTCAGCAACCAATAGTAAAGAGTATTAAGTGTCAGAGCCACAGCGCCCTGAAAATATTCCTCTCATCATAGAATGATCACATGAGAGATGGGCTGGGAAATATCATAAAATAAGGAGAGCAGGAGAGGGTGGTTTCGTTTGAGAGTAATTTGTCTTGGAAATAACAGGCCTATTAGTTTTTTTTTACCATTAGTTTTTGTTGAATCATCCCAACAAGCAAGGCAGACAACAATAATGAATAGTGTCCTTCTCCATAGATGCTTCTAAATAAAATATAATACTACATAAGAAAGCAGGCGTGTGGCCAGGCAGTTAGCAGTCCTCTGGGCTGGCTGGGAAAAAGGGAAAGGGAATGAGAAATACTCCCGTCTCCCTCAACAGCTATCGTCGAGGTTCCCATCCAGTTTGGTGTTGCCATGTAGCAACAATTACTCTTTCTTTGTACTCCTCCAAGACAGTCTTGAAGATGGATTTGCGAAGGGGAAGGTCTCAACTATCCAGTGATGTACTGTAGTTGACTTGAAGCCCTTTCCTCAGCTGTTTATGGCTCCCTTTTCCCTCACTCGCGCGCTTGAAGAGTGAAGACGAGGGAACAAAGTGCTCCTAAAAGTGCTGTAATAACACAATATGTGGACATTTTTCCTGAAATGAAAAACTCTATCTATGGTTACAAAGCAGATTTGATTTCTATCATAGTAGTACTAGTTCTAATTCTGCCTTTTTTTTTACTGGAATCGACAACTGACATTGCCTCCCATATGTGGGAATTGTTTCAGCTGCCCTGGGACCGAGGCAAACCATTCATTACACGTTGTATAACACCAAAACACATGGACGTCAGCGGGGAAATGATCACTTTGACCACAGATATAAAAGAGTGACATTTGAACGGCATGTGGTGCACGATGTCAGCTGCAAGTTAAAGTAAAAATATGGCAGAGGTGGACGTGGACACACAAGTAATACGTCCACATCCATCTGTCTAGCCGTAACAGCCTCATATGTATCCTGTCCGCTAGCCTCCCCAACAGGAATCATAAATTCAATACTCCAGCCAGGCACACAAACCTGCTATTATTCACTATGCTGTGTGTAATTGTGAGACAGCGAAATAGAGAGAGAGAGAAGCTGTGTGTACATGCAAGTTTGTGTCTACTGTGTGTGTGTGTGTGTGTGTGTCTGTCTGTCCCTTGCTAGCTGCTGTTTCTGATTGCAATACATGAGGGGTCTGGCTGGATTTGAACCACATGTGTAACATGCCTGCCGCTCCAGTTTTACATTAATAAAATGGATATAGATGTGTGTGTGTGTGTGTGTGTGTGTGTGTGTGTGTGTGTGTGTGTGTGTGTGTGTGTGTGTGTGTGCCTGCTATGGAGTGCTATAGTAATAAAATCATCACACAACCTCATTGTTTCAGACATGGAACCAGAAAACCCAAAGCAGGGGAGGAGAGGAGGGGAAAAAAAGAAAGATTCCTGAGGGAAACATTCCTTGTTGTTAAGGTTTTATAGTTGTAATGCTTATTCTAGATGTGATGGCAGGTTTATTTCCAGGCCAATTCCCAAACATCATCCTCAGAATAAGAGATCCCTGTCTAAAGACAATACACAGGCAACTGTTAGAGGCAATGTAGATGAGCAACGTTGTCTCTATAGCAGGGATGGCGATTGGAAACTGGGACAATATACGGTTGTGTCATCAGAGGATTGGTAGGAGCTAAACCTCCGTGTGTTCACTAGGATGTATGCTAACATTATAACACACATGACTAGGCATGTTTAGTGGATGGTACAAGCTAGCTTTGTCAAAAGTGCTAACATAGGGCGTCCTGGCTAAGGTAACCATGACGCCCTTGGTCCTGGGATGGTCCTGGGATCTCAATCGGTCCTGTTTCTCTCTATTGTATCTAATGAATTAAGGAAAAAATGCCCAAAAAATAATCTTACGACACATACATAGCAAAGCATTACATATCCAACATTTAGACACCATAGCACACTAAATACTGGACACACAGAGGTGAAACTGCCTCCTGTTCTCATACAGCAGTAAATGTATCAAAGACCTAATTTGCTAAAAAGCCGCTAAGAGCCCAAATATCTTATAACAGGAATGATTCAGTGACTGTACTGTTAATGTTGTAGTTAAATTGTGACACTGTGGCAGGATGAGGGAACTGCTGTCCAGCTTTGTGTGTTTGTGTTTCTGCATCTGTCTCTATGTGTTTCTGCATATTTATGTGTGTGTGTGTGTGGGTGGGGGTTGTGGGAGGGTAGCGGTGGCAGCACAGACCAAAAACAAACTTTACCTCTGAAAAATAAACGAGCTGCGACCAACTTGCAGTAAAAAAGAAAATTAACAAGTTTGGTGCAAGACACAAATGATGTTGAAATGAATTATTTCCAGTTTTGTCTATTGACTTTTCACGTGAACAGGCAGGGTTAGGAAAGTTACTTTCAACATGTAATCCATTACAGATTACTGACTGCCTGCTAGAAACTGTAATCAGTAACATAATGGAATACTGTAGTTTATTTTCCATTACTCTGCTGTTGAAGGAAGAATTATTCCAATTTATATATTGTAAATTGAATAGTGCCATTATCATCATGCACAACCATTATCAACCACTATTTCAACAAAAAAGATTTGTTAGTGTCAGTTATCTCACCCAAACCACTACTTTTTTCTGTAATATGATCCTGTTTTTTTTCTATGATCATTTTTATTATGGATGCACTTGGTATAGTAACTCTTGCTTCACGGCATGCAAGGCATGTAAACCCTAACTGCTCCAGTAGCTGCTGAGGGACCAGTAGTAGACTGGTTGTACTGGGCAGCTCCTAGGTGTGAATGTGCAGCAGGGTGTCGGTGGAAAACAGTGTACATGCTGGGCAAACCTTCCCCAGATAAATGCAGGCTTAAAAAGTCAGTTGTTTGTAATCAGATCACAGTAATCCCATTACATGGGGATGTGATTCACTTTCCTCCCCAAGCCTTCCCTGTTAGGGAATAGGACTACAATGCAGCCTCTTATCTGAGAAAACATACTTTACCTTTTATTGACTACCTGATATGTCTTTCCTTGTTGATACGTGCACATAAAAGCATTTTTGCTGATGTGCTTCTGAATTTCATATCTTAAAAAGCTTTGGTCAAAAATGTTAATACATTTCTGCACTATAAACCTTTCATTGTCCCACACAAAAGCAGCTGTTATGACTACAAGCCTTTGTGTGTCTGGAGTTTAAAGGAGCTAATGGCTTTGCCATGTGTGTTTGTGCGTGTGTGCGTGTGTGTGTGTGTGTGTGTGTGTGTTTGTGTGTGCGCGTGCGTGTGTGCCTGCGTGTGTGTGTGTGTTCTACATGACTAATATTGTAGTATAGATGAATTATTGGCGCCCATCCATGACTATGCACTGCTGCATGAATAGACGGCACAAGGGTCTTTAAGGTGTGTGTGTGTGTGTGTGTGTGTGTGTGTGTGTGTGTGCGCCCATAGATTTTATATGCTGGCTGGCAGACAAAAACAACAATCCTGAAGGTACAGGAGACAAATCTAATCACACAACACAGGGGGAAAGCAAACACACACACACTCACTCACACACACACACACACACACACACACACACACACACACACACACACACACACACACATATATATATAGTGGCTTACTTTTTAAGAAACAGACTTTCTGTCAGTTGAATGGACCAGTGCCAGTACAGTCCCTGCCCTCCCTTAGCAAAATGCACAAAGGTGAATAAATATGTATTTCAAATACATGTGTTGAAATAAATGTCTGCATGGTTGGAGCCAACACGGCTTATTTCAAGAGAAGGAGAAGCAACATGTTGTTTAGACTCCAACCAGCTCTGGCCAGTGCTTCTAGTCCTATCAGGAAGAAGAGCCTTTTAGAAATGATGTCCATGTATCTTTGAAAGTAGGCTGCACAATGTTGAAAGGGTTCAGTTCTGGATGGGATTCATATGCAACTTACTCTGCACGTCAAGGGCCATGGCAACTTGACATACAAGAAGAACAACAAAAATAAAGACTAATATAAACTAAACAACAGCACAGTTAGCCATTGTAACACATATCGTTAGTGTTTCCCAAAGACTCAAGTCATACTGGTCTGTCATCAGTTCAACTAGTTAACTAACTAGTCTGTTGTTTTCACGAGTTAATAAGTTGTTGTGAATGGCCTTTTATACATAACTGATACGTACAAGACTTTGGGAAGCCAGCTGGGGAATTTGTTAAATACCAACCACTGGATATATGTTGATGACTCGCCACGACACTACAGGCAAGACTGTCAAGATTAAAATGACAAACTATGTTCCTCTCTGTCTCTACCTCACGCCTGCCCTCTCTCTCTCTCTCTCTCTCTCTCTCTCTCTCTCTCTCTCTGCTCATGGGGTTGTTGGTCATTAACAGTCATCTGAAGCCTCGATGAGACTTAATTCACACAAATGATGATGATAAGCATAACATGACTTCTGGCACATTTTCTCCCACAGACACACTCACAGAAAAAGAAAGCTTCACACACACACACACACACACACAAACAGAAGCGACAGATTGGATTCGTTAAACAGTGTAGGTTAACACAGGACATTTGGTCTGGGAATGACGAGAGACTGACAGACAATATAAGAGGGCTTAAATATAAGCTAGCCGGCAAAGCAATCATCATAATATAGGGGACAAAGAAGCGGGAAGGTGAGGTGGGGCATAAAAAGATAATGGGAGAGATGAAAGACAGAAAGAAATTAGACTTGAAACAAAAACAAAAACACAATAATGGGTCAAAAAGATAAAAAGAAGGTGAGAGGAAGCAGAGGAAGAAAGCAGCATAGCATAGATGAAAGAGAGAGAGAGAAAGAGAGAGAGAGAGAGTTGACTGGAGAAGAACGATAATCAAAGTTTCCATTTTTCCAGCAAGTCAAATGAAAACAGTCTATTTATTAGAGCATCAAAACTAACACGCCATGTTTTAACCACTTCAAACACTGGATGGAACACAGACTGAAATACACAGAGAGAGAGGAGGAGTATAGAGAGAGAGGGAGAGAGGAGTGACAAAGATGGTTCCTCTTGCTTTCCATAAACGCCCACTCAAAGCAGTGGCTTGCAGTGTGTGTGTGTGTGAGTGTGTGTGAGTGTGCGAGTGTGTGTATGCTGGTAGCAGATCAAAAATGTCACCCACCGCCCACCCACCCACACCAAGACAGTTACGTGATATGTTCTCTTCTCTCTTTTTCCACCGAACTTTCTGGCCCCGCCAACTTGTGCTGAACCCCAGGAGTGGAAAAGTTGCCCCTGTCCACTTTGTGTAAAATTAGTGGCAGCGGGGGTTTGTGCAAATGCAGATGGCCGGACAGACATTTCCATGTGTGGATGTGATGGAGCCGTGGAGGGCGGCGCTCTGTTGCAATGTTGAGCCGGACGGGGGTCAACGGATGGGGGTCTGCGGGCCTTTGGCGTAGGCGGGGTTAATGGAGAGCGAGCTTCCTCTCGTTAGGATCGTTGGGTTCTGGTTTAGGCACAGCTCAATGGATGATGAACGTAAAAATCGTCACTAAAGGCAAACGGGCGACAATACTGCAGTTGTTAGGCAGCCGATGGTTTGGCGAGACAGCTTTGAGTCTGATCGTTGATCTGAGAGAGTTGAACTACCTTTGGCGGCGGTCCAGGATAGTTCAGAGGAGGAAAAACTTCCCGAAGTCAAAGTCTGTCTCATGATCTAATGAGTGGTTTGTAGAGTCTGTTATCACACATGCCGCATAGCATCCGAAGAGTGTGAGACTTTACTTGAGTGACGACTTTGATTAATAGCCCTAATTAACTATAAGTGGCTATAAGTGGAATTTGGCTCTAACTCAACAATTATTGTTGCTTAATTTCTGTGTGATCGTCCCGATACCAAACACCTACCCTGGACATTCATAGTCGATATCAAAGTAATATGCTCAGAAAACTTGTTATAATGTTCAAAATGCATTCCAAAATACATTGAAGATACAAGATAGCCACACCATGTGTTGCATCATTGAAAGGTTACCATATTTGTGCAGTCACTTTA
This sequence comes from Hoplostethus atlanticus, assembly GCA_034670405.1. NCBI lineage: Eukaryota > Metazoa > Chordata > Actinopteri > Trachichthyiformes > Trachichthyidae > Hoplostethus > Hoplostethus atlanticus. The sequence goes on along the minus strand of JAXDDX010000006.1, from coordinate 5,903,111 downwards.
GGGCATAAAAAGGGAATATTTCTCATCTCTCGTATTCTGGTGCTTCTCGTCGGGGTGCGGGGGTAATTAGCAGACTGGAATGCAGCGCAAACATGTGGCGAGACCAAATGGTCACGGGGGGGGGAAGAGACCTCTGGTTGTTAAAAGGTCTGAGAGGTGGTTAATCACAGGTCTATCTGTTGACCCTGGTTACCTGATGGTAAATCCATCCGTCCAGAATTGTAGACGCCTTACAGCTGTGGGAAATGGCCGACGGGAAATGTGGGAAATGAGAGGTGTGCTTACCTCTGGGCTCTTCTCCAGAGAAGACCTGTTCTCCTTCTGAAAGGAATTCTTGTCAGGAAAGTGTAGATCAAAGAAACATCCTCAGTTGGTGGTGAAGAGATTCTTCACTACAATGGACATTGGAAGAATCGACCGAGGGCAAGGAGGGAATTATGTTTTGTGTCTGTGTGTCTCCCTGCTGTTCCAGTCAGGCTCATCACGGGCGCCTGGTGAGAACTAATCAGCAGGCATGGAAGGAGAATGGGAGGACTTTTGAAAAGGACTCACCTGTGGACGGGGCCTGGGGGGGGGGGGGATCCTTATTATTCACCACACAACTGGAAGTACCAGAGCTCACCAGAAGGGAACGGCAGCTGGAAAGAGGGATCTCTGCACATTGTAAAGCAAAGCAGCGATTGTTTGCTGAACTGTGACAAGCAATGCCCTAAAGTTTTGAGTTCTCATCCACACCTTTTTGTGTCTCCAGTGGTGAGGGAGCCGGTACCGCCATGCCAGTGAACGATCCAATGCCTCGACGTACACTAGCGACTGAAAAAAGGACGCCCTTGATTCCTCTTCTCTTTCTCCAGTCGTTGGCTGGAGCAGTCCATGCAGCGGGACCTCGAATGACCGCAACGTCCGCAGCCTCCCGTGCCTCCCGGACAGCTTCACGGTTTAGTGCATGGACATGGTTCCCACTCTGGCTAGTTTGGTGAGCCACTCGCTGTAGGCTTGAGGTGGACTCTGTAATTGGACTCTATTTTTCATTGGCCCGGACAGCTCAGTCGGTAGAGTGTGAGACTCTCAGTCTCAGGGTTGTGGGTTCGATCCCCACATAGTGTCAACCATAGTGTATCTATGTAAGTCGCTTTGGATAGAGGTGTCTGCTAAATGACTGTAATGTAATGATCGGTACACTTCTGACCACATTGGACATTTATTAGCCCTACTATCCCCTCTTTAATAACCTAAACTTCCTATAAACTTCACCAGTGCTGTATTGTAGCTCAGCAGGCTAGTCTATTAAGTACACGTGGGGTTTTGAGTGTAAAATATTCTCTCTTTAAAAGTATGCTCTTTTGCTCAGACAGATTTTATGCATGTAGATAGTTGAGGTATTCAAATAAAAAAAAAGTTTTTGTGATTGCAGTGGCCAATTAGTGCATGGTTTGGATTCTGTTGCATGAAGTCACTATTTATCCCTCGTCCTGGCTTTAACAGATGGGTACCTTTGGGGCTTATTAGGTCCTCTGCTAATCTTGGGGTCAGTGTAGTCAGTATAGTCAGCCAACCAACCAGGGATTGTTAGTGTGGTGGTGTCTGCTAAGGTTTTCCAAGCCAGGGACAGGGTACAGCATGTTATAGCGACACTAACACTTTCACATACGTGACTAGCATTGTTCCAAAAATAAGAAAAATGCTTCAGCGGCTGTAAAGCTAAATGGTAAGTATTCTCCAATGATATGTAGCCTGTCTGGCAGGCTGGCAGATTGGTAATATTTACTCAGAATATACAAAAATAACACACTGATTTGAACTACCAGGGACTACTTTTGCTGAAGGTGGTGGGAAATGGGAGACTGCTACAGCTAGAAATCACTACGCAGTGGATGGATACGTGGTTGCTCATCTGAAATAGTTACAAAAATAACCCGTGGCTAAATCAACTATACTGAGTTGATGATATTTCATTTTTAAACGTCTTCTTACTTTGGATAATGCTAATGTAACGTATGTAATATAATGCTAAAGTGTTAGCATGGAGCAGATCTACCGGGAGCACGTGGATGATTTTGGTGTCTATGTTCTCATCTCTTAACAAGTAAGTTGACCTTTCAGAAACAAATGAAGTTAACTTAATTGACCGTATATATCTGACCCCTAAAACTAAATTGTCCCTTTTCAGTGAAGACCAAACATCAAAATGTGCTCACTTTTTAAGTACAGGAGCCAGACTAGTTTGCAAGTAAAGTAATACAACACACACATGCACACATGCAGACATTAGCTCTTTATTCCATTCACTGACACACACAAACCAGAAACAAAACAGTCAATCCCAATCTAACAAACAAAAGGAAAAAACACAAATCCACTTAAACCAAAGTTAAACATTTTATCATGCTTTAAGCATATTTCACTCTAGCAATCACATAAACACATAAATATATTTAGAAATATTTTCCCTTGGTGAAACATTGTAACGATTATCGGATTATCGTTTCATCTTTTGTTTTGGTTTATCTGGACTGGCGATTCAAAATACTAAACAGATCGGATATAAGGATGCTTTGATGTCTGATGACTGTTTTGCTTTGGTTCTCCTCTCCCTCTCTTTTTCTCTTCCTTACTTTCTTTCTCTCTCTATGTCTGTCTCTGTGTATCGAGTTGAGGTGGGCTTAGTTTTTTGGTTCAGACATCTTCCCAACAGGCTACTGGTGCTCCTTGTACAATGCCGACTTCCAGTGAAGATTGTTTTTTACTGTGATACTCCACTGATCCCCGAAGGGAAATTCTTCTTTCTTTCTTTCTTTCTTTCTTTCCCCTCACCCTATCTTTTTCCACCTCTTTCCCTCTCTGTCGTTTCCTCTGTTGAGTCTCTTTCTTCCTCATCTCTCTGCATACTTCTCTCCCCTCACATATGTTGCGGTAGTGAAAGTAATTGGCCGTTCTTAAACATCCCATAACCTAATCCTTGTTTCTATGACGTCATAATTCAATTCCGCAGTCAGATTATTTAACAAATTCCTCTTATGATGAGGTATATACATACACACACACACACACACACACACACACACACACACCTACACACACACACACACACACACACACATCTGCTTAGTCACTTTTCCAGTTGAAGTAAATAATAAGGAACACCAACGTAGATTCAGCTTAGGCGTGTGTGTGTGTGTGTGTGTGTGTGTGTGTGTGTGTGTGGAACACCAGTGTTGATGGTTGATAGAGAAATGATGGAACTATTAAATTCATTAAAGGACAGATTCAACAGTCATGCTTTACTGGGACACACACACACACACACACACATAAAACTGAGTTGAGTTTTAGAGACTTTGAGGCAAACGAACCATGTTAGAGAGGTACAGAGAACTGAAGATAAAAATATCTTTTTCTAATGACCATTTTCCTAAATGATGAAATAATGAAAGACGTGTACTTTAAAAAAGGATGTGTCATTTTCAACATCGAACGTCATTTGGAAACACACACACCACACCTTTTCCATGTGTCATCAAATGTAATCTAGGGCCTGACTCATGAAGCAAGTTCAACATAGTCAGGGTATCTTTGCGATAGCTGGCTACACAAAACCAAACAATGGCAAACACGGCTAACTGGTCTCACAAAGGTGCTTATCAACTCAGTGGATTTCTCTCAGGAAGAACAAACTCTTATAATGAATAAATATGAGCCAAACAAAAATATTAGAATTGTGAATTCACAAAATGTTGCTGGGAAAAAGGGGGCATAGGGGAACCCATTGTTCCTATTATTAATAGTAGGTAGGAAGGTGAATAGAAAGAAAGGTTTCTGCCGAAGTCTCTGCTGTGTATGGAAAATCATGTTTCAAAACTCTCCGTGTTCTAAATCACACAAAATTGCACGTACGTCATGAGAAAAATAAAAGCGCTCTATCAATACCTGCAAATTGAGGCTGTGAAAAGATTTTCTGTTCACAAAGCCCGCCTCATCTTCCCCAGAGCTGCGGTGGTAGGAATATTCACTCTTGGGAATCCTATGAAGGAACACTCACGATGTAACAGTACATTTTATTCTTTACTGATAACTATAGTCAACTTGTGTAAGCTAGCTGAAATCTGGTAGAAGAGCGGGCAAATGGGCTGGGAATGCAACAAACACAAATGATCCAAACAAATCCAACAGCCTGAACATAACCGCCTGAACATACCGTTATGCCAGTATCCATGGTGATGGTGACACTGAAAACCCAGGGTTAAGCTCAAAGTTAGCTTGCTAACCCACCAATCTTGCTTTGTCACGCAGGCCCCTGATCTGTTAGTGCTGCAAATAATGAACTCAACACAGACTGTATCTTTGTCTTCAGTGTGTTCTATTTTGTTGTATTCTTATCCATTCCCATAGTCTTGTGATGCTGCAATGACAAGTTGTGTTGAAAAGACACAAAATGTGTGTGGTCCCTGACTACAATTATTGACATGTTGAAGATGATACATCATTTTTAGTGCAGAGATACTGCACGGTCCGACAAGAAATCCCCTGTAGTCACATCCCTTCCATATTGCTTAACACAATGGCTTTATAGGAAGTGGAAGCATCTGTTTACTCCACCTGTTTACTCAACGTTGCTAAGAGAATGCCAATTGGACTGCAAACACTTCAAACATTTCTTATTTATGAAAGACAAAAATGAATTATTGGTCCCCAATCGAAAACTACATGAATTTCTCTGATCCTGCATTAAAAGTTCAGACCCTGAAGTATAAAAATCTGTGGTGAAAATGTTTTGAATTACCACTCATCTAGACAGACTAATTGTAGACTTCATGTCGTACTAAACCATTTACCTGCCCTCCAACAGACAAACATATGCTCAACCCTGATAAACGCCCCAGTGCATTATCGCACACACACACACACACACACACACACACACACACACACACACACACACACACACACACGCACATGCTCACGAGCACACACACATACACACCGAGCGCGTGTTGACGTCTTTGTTTTCCGTGAGCACATTGCTTGTCGCTGGTTATCATTCGTGTCTACATTTCTTGTCTGTAATTTGAGTGAGGACGCATCACTGGAAACCGCTTGGAAACTGCTGACCTGGAACCTGCTAAATGACAGACGGGAAGTGTAACTAGTGAACATAACGACACGGAGACGTGAGATAAACCATCCCTGTTAAAAACAATATCTAAATGCTAATGGACATTCATTACCCCTCTTCATTGTGCTCATGTCTGCTGAGCATGCTTGCTCTTTCCTCGGCGGCGCTCTGCCTCACATTCATACCGGTGAATACGCTCATACCTGGGAGCCGGTAGACCAGCGCAACCAAGTCGGCTACCCAGCAGCTCCACCGGAGTGGTTGAGGGTGTGGTAGGCTTTAAGGGCGTGGACAGCATTACTCCTGCCCAGATGTCCCCGGACCGCTGTGTGGTTTTGAACTGGTGACTTTCCAGTCTCCTAATATCCCTTAGTAGGACTAACATGCAAGTGCTCTCATAATCACACTTCACACAGTAGATTTAGTAGAATCTCAGTAGAATGTCGAGGCTCTAATTAATTCTGTGCACAAACCTCATTTGCTCATTTGGAACAAAATAATTTGCATCTTTTCCAGGCACCTGGCCTGATTTTCTGACGACGAGGGTTAGAAGTAAGACGTGGACTTGTATGTTTGTTGTCATAACACACCAGGCCACCCACGCACACACACATTCACATTCACGTTCATGCTTCACACACACACACACACACACACACACACACACAAAGATGGAAAGACTACACTCACACAAGCATACATACACACATTGGCACACTCCCCAGACTGTATACACCCGCATACACACACACACACACACACCCCTGCTATGGAAAATATACAGGGGTTAGGCTAGTTGATGAGATGGAGCAATCAATGGAGCTCCTTCATACTGTTAACTCTGAGACACACACACACACACACACACACACACACACACACACACACACACCTCCCCAACCCTATAGTTACACAAAGATGGTAAATGTTGCCTATGTATCTGTCTGTCTGTCTGTCTGCCTATCTGCCTGTCTGTTTGTCTGTTTGTCTGTCTGTCTGTCTATGTATCTGTCTGTCTGTCTGTCTGTCTATGTATCTGTCTGTCTACCAGTCTGCCTGTCTCTCTGTCTGTCTGTCTATCTATGTATCTGTCTGTCTGTCTGTCTGTCTGTGTATCTGTATATCTGTGTCTGTCTGTCTGTCTGTCTGTCTGTCTGTCTGTCTGTGTATCTGTCTGTCTGTGTCTGTGTGTGTCTATCCATCTGTCTGTCTATGTATCTGTCTGTCTGTCTATCTGTCTGTCTGTCTACCCATCTGTCTGTCTGTCTGCCCGTCTGTTATCTGTCTGTCTGTCTGTCTACCCATCTGTCTATCTGTCTATGTGTCTGTCTGTCTGTCTGTTGTCTGTCTGTCTGTCTGTCTGTCTGTCTATCTGTCTATGTGTCTGTCTGTCTGTCTGTCTGTCTGTCTACCCATCTGTCTATCTGTCTGTCTGTCTATGTGTCTGTCTGTCTATCTGTCTATCTGTCTGTCTGTCTATGTGTCTGTCTGTCTATCTGTTATCTGTCTGTCTGTCTGTCTCATGTATATTTATGATCAATCAACTCAGAGCAGTTAAGCGTAGCCTATCAGACCCCTGGATTTGCATATTTTAATTGCTGCAGCAATGTGTGTATTACTGTCACATCACCTGCCTCTTGCCTGCACATGGGTATCCACACACACACACACACACACACACACACACACACACACACACACACACACACACACACACACACACACACAACTGCTCTCTCAGTTAAATTTAGATGTTAAGAATCTGTTTCTCGTTGTCTCTAATCCTCTCTCTCTCTATTTCTCTTTTACTAGTAATATCAGTAATTATTCTGGCAACTACCCAACAAACTGACTGGAATTGAATTTATCTGTGTGTGTGTGTGTGTGTGTGTGTGTGTGTGTGTGTCTCCCAGTGAGTTTGTCTGCCGCTCTCTGTGTAATTGCCTGTTAAGCCATTTTAAAAGCAGGTGTAGTTTCTCTGAATGACTTCTCTGTTTTCTAACTAGCTAACTGCCTTAACCTGCCAACCTGTGTGTGTGTGTGTGTGTGTGTGTGTGTGTGTACACGTGTGTGTGTGTGTGTGTAATGAGGTTGACGTCAGTCATCATGTCTGACAGCTCCCTTCCTGAAAACACACCTAAGAAAACACACACCTAGACACATCGACATGCACATATTCACACATGCACACACACATCTGCACTCCTTGATAAATCAATGCATAAAAGTTTATATGCACAGATGCATGTATACAACCAAGCACACGATGCAAACACTTGCGTCTGGATACACACACACACAGCACACACCTCATGTTGCTGACAGATGAATATACAGAAAGTCGCCTTTTCCATCGCCAGACTTTCCTGATTGATGGCCATGTATTCGACAAACCAATACACATGGAACTGACAACACACATAAAGGGGCATGTAAACTTTTATTTCAAGTATATAAAAATACAACAACAGCAAGTAAAAAATAAATTGACACCAGTGCACCCATATTCTCTCTCTCTTTATGTTGTAATTTGATGCAGACGTCATTTCATGACCTTACATACAATAAAACAATATCTACAATATCTTTGTTACAGAGTACTTTTCAGACAGTTATACTTCATTTAGATAGTTTTGCTTCATTATACACCAGTACAATAATATGTATATGCCTCATTCCAGAGTGAGCGTCAATATGAATCGTTCAGATTGATCTGAACTGATCGGTATGATGGAAAAAGATGTGAAAATAGGTTCCAGGGCCCCGCTCCTCGTCTGTGGATAACTGAGTTAGCTGGATAAGTTTGTTGGCAATTTGACATAAGCCTGGGATTTTATGTTCCTTGAAGCAAGCTTAAAATTGAGTCCAACTTGTTACCAGAGCAACAGCTCCTTAAGATCAAACCTGCAAAATTGCAGGTTTAGTCAGAGTTAGCTGGATTATGACCATGCCTTTTTTAAGCTTACCCCATGAACTCATTTCCAGGCATGGTTGTGTCTTTCCTTAGAGAGGCGCCAATAGTTCAAGGCGCTATTATAATGAGACAGGCTTTCAGAAGAGAATATGTATAGAGAGATCGCCAAGATCCTTTGGTGCTTGAAAGATACACGCTCAGTCCAGAAGAGATTATTTACTGTTTACCAGTCTATACTCATTAAACTGGTAAAGTGTAAATAACAAGTAACAAACTTGTACTATATTACAGACAGAATTTCTGTATTGAAAGACAGAAAGAGGGAGAAAGAGAGACAGACAGACAGACAGACAGACAGACAAATACAGTGAAATCATAATAGGTACAAGAGAGAGGGAGTGGGGTGGGAGAGACAGAAGAAAAAAAAAGTTCCAGCAGGGGATCCCTGCTTTCCAGCCTGTCTCATTGTAAATTCTCTCATTTAAAAAATGGTGAAATTCATTTCTCACACAGATGGGAACAGGCAAGGCTGATTTCATTAAAATACCCCATCTGTTAGAGGGGGAGAGAGAGAAAGAGAGAGAGAGAGAGAGAGAGAGAGAGAGAGAGAGAGAGAGAGAGAGAGAGAGAGAGAGAGAGAGAGAGAGAGAGAGAGAGAGAGAGAGAGAAACAAACAAGGGCAAACCAAACAAAACAGTTCTCCTGTCCTGGAATAATTTGTTTCCCCTCCAATGATGTATGTATGTGTGTGTGTGTGTGTGTGTGTGTGTGTGTGTGTGTGTGTGTGTGTGTGTATGTGTGTGTGTGTTGAATTTGGACAGGGAGTCTGGCATTGCTAGAGGAGCCAGCTAGTGGAGGGAGAGAGAGCGCGAGAGAGAGAGAGAGCGAGAGAGAGGTGGAGGGAATGAGAGAGAGACAGCGAGGGCAAGAGAGAGAGAGAAAGTGGGAGCGAGAGAGAGAGAGAGAGAGAGAGAGAGAGAGAACATGCAGCTTGACTGATAGAGTGGATGGAGGAGAGAGAGGTAGAGAAAGGTAGAGAAAGGTGGGGTTGAGCGACATGCCTTTAAAAAGATTGTGGGAGGGATGGAAAGGCCGAGAGAGAGGGGGTGAGAAAGAAGGAGAGAGGCATGAAGTTTAAAACGATTCAAAGAAGGATGGAGGAAGAAGAGAAGGAATGAGTGCAGGCACTGTATTTTATATTTCTTTTCAAATGCATTGGATTTTATTGTAATACAACCTCTGATGAGTGTGTCAGGGGGGGTGCCTGGGTAAGTGTGTGATTGATGTTTGAGTGGGAGTGAGGGTGAGAGCAGATTACTGTATAATTCATAGTATGGCTTTTAAAAACAACAGAATTTCCCTATAGAGGTGATAAACTTTTCCTCACGCAAAGACAAAGACGGACAGCGGGAGCCAAAGAGGGCTAATGAGGGGAGGAAGATGAAGAGAAGTTTTATGAGCAACTCCCGATGTTGTGTGATTGGCACGGACCAGCGAGCCAATCTGCACCGCCGAATAGGGTCTTTGGTATACCACTCTGCTGAAGAGCGTGGAAGTTCAGCAAAAAAGTAAAAGTTACATCTCTACCAGGACTAGAGGATGAAGCTGCCTGACCTCATTTCCTGCCAGGCCCAGAGGAAGAGAGTACTTCTCTCATTTAATGCTTGTTTTTGCTCTCCTCAGTTCAGTTAAAGTCAGTGTTTGCTAGGATGGATGTGATATAGCTGCTACAAAGTGGCAGGTTTTTGTCTCTCGATAACTTCACAGATCAAAATCCTTATTCTTCTGGTCTGGAATCCTTATTCTTCACTGGAAAAGAGATTTTTTTGCAGCATGAACAACTCTGCACAAGTTCAGAACTATTCCTTCCTGGACATTGCAAACTTTTAGCAGCTTGTGCAACTACTACTACTATTGTGCATGCCGTCACACCCAACATGACAAATCTTGAAATGCTCGTTACCTTTCACATACCTCTGTAAATCTCCATTGATCACCTTGTCAGATATCAGTGGATTCATTAAAATAACGTGTTCAGATGTGTTCACGTGCACCAGGACGGGCTATAAAAGTTAATAAAATAATTAAAAAGAAATTGAGAAATCACCAACCATGTCTTGTCTGTAGATGTCAGTGCACAGTCATGCTCTGTCACTGGCAATATCTCAGATCTGCTTATAGAGATCTGACGCAGTGAGGCTTCATCTCTGAGCATCACGGTTGACCTGACCATATGTAATCAATTATATAACAATTCTAACTTAGCATTTGCTTATTCACGGCTGCGTAGAATTATCCCCTTATATCTGATGTGTCAGCCAACCGTCTCATTCCTACCTTGCTGAGACTTCATCATATCGATAACTAAAGGTATAAGCAGTCCAAAGGTGAAGCTGTAGTGAGTGAGTCAGTAAGCTGAGCTGGTTCCCCTTATTTTATCTGTCAGGGATAATTAACCATAAATACACCAGGTGACACCATGCCATAACTGTTAATATGGCTGGGAAGCTGTTACATCCTGGTGTTTTAGCTGACTCGCTGAAGAGACAGACCCAATCCTGCTGCTTCTGATTGTTTTCTAATAATAAAAATTGCTCCATCCTGCTTGTTTTTCCCCTCATCTCACAATAAGGAATCCCCAAACATAACTAACCTTTGGATCATATAATGGCGGTCTGTTAGGGACCACACTTGCATTTAGCAGACAATACTAGACTGTACAATACAATGCTTTTTTGTCCCCTCTTATTGCAATTTCAAGGGCAGTTTTCCTCCAAGCTCCGTTAATGACTAATTTCTCGGGAGTTTGTGGAAATGACATGTCTGCCTAGGAAATTTCCACCCGCAACCCATGCACCTCAGAGGAAATTAGCAGGTTCGATTTTTTCCCACAGACCCTCCTTTTCATGCAGTGCGTGTTAACAAATGTAGCTTGAGTGAAGATCCTTAGAATAATGAGTTGTGTTTTAATACAGATTCTTTCCATAAAAGTGATAATTAAAGAGGTTCAAGTTTGTATGAGCTCAGTGTGTGTGTGTGTGTGTGTGTGTGTTCTGACATCGCCCTTTTAGAAGACTCAGCAAGACACACACACACACACACACACAGCCCCATAGACTCACTGATAATGCACACTGGGCATTTACCTTTAGGGTGAATTATGGCACCCTGCGGTCTCATTGACCCTGTGCACGAATGTGTGTTAAGAGTGTGTCTGTGTGTGTGTGTGTGAGTGTGTGTCTGTGAGAGTGTGTATATGCATGAATGTTGAATTATGGCACACTACACGCTCATTGACCCAGTGTGTGTGTGTGTGTGTGTGAGCATGAGTTAGTGTGTGTGTTGAATTGAATTATGGCGCTGTGCTATCTCATTGACTTCAACTGAATCCCATTTATCACAACTTAACCATGGAAATAGACTTTATGGACAAAACTGTGTTTTAGCAGTGTGTGTATGTGAGCCCATGCAAGTCTTTGTATGTGTGTGTAACCATGGAAATACCCCTAATGGGCAACAATGCGTGGGTGTGTGTGTGTGTGTGTGTGTGTGTGTGTGGGTGTGTGTGCATGTGAGGGGAGAAAGAGAGTTATTACTGTTCTGATTTATTTCTGATTTATTCTACCTGCGACGAGAAACGATTTTTCCAGCACCAACGCAATTATAGGTCCAAAACCTAAAAGTAAACACACACACACACACACACACACACACACACACACTCACAAAAACAGAGTTCGTTCACATCAGAAAAAGATTAGAGTGGGGCGATTAATGGGTCTGCACGCACACACACACACACACACACACACACACACACACACACACATTCACACGTACATACAAACCATTCAGTCTGACCTTCTGCAAAAATAACTTGCTTATGTTCAAGCACACAGCTGTACAGACAGACAGTAAGGCAGGCAGACAGGCAGGCAGACAGGCAGACAGGCAGACAGGCAGGCAGACAGGCAGACAGGCAGACAGACAGTAAGGCAGGCAGACAGGCAGGCAGACAGGCAGGCAGGCAGGCAGGCAGACAGGCAGACAGGCAGGCAGACAGGCAGGCAGACAGGCAGACAGATGCATGTATCCTATAGTGGGCTTGCCATTAGGATCTTTTCTAAGTAAAAGCTAAAAGTGGTGTAAGAAGTTTCCTTTTGGTGTTTTAAATTGGTGATTTAACAACAGCAATAGTTTCTGCACATTATAAATCTGTCTGTGACAGGAGGTGGTGGGTGGAGGCGGGAGGGGTATGGGGGGGGTGAGGGAGGGAGATGATGATGAAGAGGCTTACTGTGAGTTCTGACCAGAAACCAGTCACCAGAAGTCCATTTCATTCACAGATCATGTTCTGTTGACCAGAGACGCGTCAGCTGATGTTAGACACGGCTGCCTAGTTTCCTTGTTTGTCGGTGTGGAATTTGGGTGCAGTGGCACGGCACTGTGGTTGTCAGCGGTGCAAATACACAGTTAGACTTTGACTGCTCACACACACACACACACACACACACACACACACACTGCAGCGAATGTGTGGTACTGAGTCCGTTTAGTGCCGTGGTGACACAGCAATCACAACCGTTGTCTCCTAGGTTTATGGTCGGCCGTACAATCACACCTGCATCCTTTCTATCTCTCTGTCTTGCTATCTCACCATCCTTCTCTCTCTCCCTGTCTTTATCTCTCCCATTTTCTTTTTCTCTCTCGTAGAATCATGAAGCAAACTTATTTCTGTCTCTCTTTCGGTATCTCTCTGTCTGCTGCTCTTTCACTCTTCTCGGGTTTTTGTGGTATTACATCTTGTAAACTCCCCCCATTCCCACTGCTCCAACCCAGCTGGAGGATTGGTAGAGAGGTTTTATGTGCCCTGTTGAGGCTTAAATGTCAGTCGAAGCCTTTCCATCGCCAACCAATCTCCTTTTCCTGGTTTTTATAGTGGCAGTTAGCACTTTCTGTCTATCCATCTTTCTCTCCCTCTTCTCCTGGCAAACTTGCCAGTCAAGTTACTTCTTGGATGTGACAGCAGGCTGTCGGCATATCGTGAAAAGTGAAAAAGACAATCGTCCCCCACTTGTCGATGCCCATGTGAACCACATACTCAGGCTGGGACTGGCCATCGGGAGAACTGGGAGAACTCCGGGTGGTCTGCCTGCCTGGTTTGGCCCGCAGTCATGGTCACTGGTCAGTGATTAAAACGCTAAATGGACTATTTAATTTACTTAGGACTACAACAACACGGAGCAGCCAGTCAGCTGATCTTTGTACAATCCTATCTATTGGTTTGATCCTCTGCTTGTTATGAGGCACGATTGGCCACACAGCATCAGCAAACAATGTGTAGCCAATTAACAGGCGCAATTTGTTTGTTTTTCTTCCTTCATCAGTCAGTGCCGTGCCATGATGCCATGCCGTTGACAACGTGCAGCATATGAAGTCTGTGTAGAAAGATGGACAGTCTGCCAGAAAAAGAGGAGGAGGAAAAGGTGGAGCCGAGACGGAGCGGATGAAGAAGAGGAAGATCCTTGAAGGAGATGCTGCAAAATGCTGTACAATTACAGATATGTTAGCAAGAAAGATGCATCACAAGTGCCTGCACATGTTAGCTTCTAGCTAAACGAGACAACTGCTCACTTGAATCTCTTTCTTGTAAAAGAAATGTTTATGCAGAATCGAATTTCCAACCCACTCATGTCATCATATTGGGAAAGTGTGAGATGCATATATAAACACCTGGTAAGTATAGTGAAAGTAAAGAGCTAGTAGCAGCTTTTACATGTATGGATATATTCACTGTCAACAGGCTGTAAAATGAGACTTGCAAATGCTTATAGACCTAAAAAAGATGCTTGTAGCGTCGCCAGTGAGTGGGCAATATCCCACCCAGATGGATCATGACAGATCTATAGGAGGAGAGGAGGAGGAGAGGAGGAACATTTATATAACAAATAGCAGTTTTAGAACGCTACCAGCTGTTTATCATAGCAATAAAATACAAGAGGGCGTATGATTTTCAGGTGGGGGCGGTGGGGACTGCCACCAGTTAGCACTTCCCTAGTAACCACTGGAGTTGACATAACAACTAGTAATGGGAATTATCATCACAAACATAGTGCTGCAGCAGCCACACTATGCCTGTCTGTGGCTCTGTTGTCGGATAGTTAACAAAAATGCAATAATTGTAAATTTAGCTAAAACCGTCAAAGGAAACGAATGTGATTCAGAGAGAAAACAAACTGCTAAACTGTTGATACCTGAGGGAAGGCCTCTTTAAACCCTAGAAATGAGACTCAAACCAAGACGGTGAACACACATACAGAGAAAAGAGTGGAAGGAACACACACACACACACACACACACACACACACACACACACACACACACACACACACACACACAAAGAGAGAGTAATGCTCTTCTGACCATGTACTCCAAAATCTGCTGAGCCATTGAACTAAACCAACCCGTGTTTATAATTATAGATTTACTGCTGTGTGTGTGTATGTGTGATATGTATGTCTATGTGATGTGTATGTATGTGCGCGTGTTTATGTTTGTGTGTGTGTGTGTGTGTGTGTGTGTGTGTGTGTTAGACTCTGACTTTTGTCTGGCGTTTTCTTTTGACTTCACCTGACCTCAATTTACCTGCCGCTCCTCTTTAAATGCAAGGAACACACGCAGAAATACACACCACACACAGATTGAGACACACTTTCTGTTACACATGTGCATACACACATACACTCTCTGTCAAACACACACACACACACACACACACACACACACACACTTCTTTATATGAATAATACATGACTATCCCAAAGTTTAGAGACAGAGAGAGGGACTGACTGTGTGTGTGTGAGTGTGTGTGTATGTGTGTGTGTGTGTGTGTGTGTGTGTTGTTAATGTTACTTTGTTTATTAGATCTGACCACTGACTTTCTGCACAAAGTTGCACATACAGTACTGCATTCATCTCTCTTTCTTTCTCTGAAAGCTGTCAGGGTGCATATGCCAACTGATGACACTCTGATCTGTGTGTGTGTGTGTGTGTGTGTGTGTGTGTGTGTGTGTGTGTGTGTGGGTGGGTTGGTGTGTGTGTGGGTGGGTGCTATGACCTCTAGGCTGGTTTATAGCGGGTCTTCCGTTTAGGGCGGTGAAGGCCCGATTTGTCTTCTGCTTGTCAACTTCTGCTTCCCTAGAGAGAGAGTCGGAGAGAGAGAGAGGGAGAGAGGGAGAGAGCGAGAGACAGAGGCAAAGACAGAGAGAGAGAGAGTTAGAGAGAAAGAAAGAGAGACAAAGACAGAGAGAGAGAAAGAGAGAGAGAGAGTGTGGATGCGTTCATAAACTCGATACTGTGGCCGCCAGAGTGCACTGTGAAACAAACAAACTGGGCTGTTTGTAAATTCAAAGGGTTATCTGATTTCCTGTTCATTTATTTGGGGTGTCACCATCTCGCACAGTCTGGCCACTCTGGGCCAAGACGTAAGTGCAGCAGAGAATATTAGATTGTTTACAACATTATTGATTGATATCTAGCTGAATGATTGTGGCTACCAAGATAGGCCACATTCACACTATTCCGCTTTTCAAACTCCCAGCTCCTTTATAAAATGAAAGACAACGGGGAGCCGGCGCACGGTGGACAGGAAGTGTCTGTTATGGAAAAGTGTGTCTTTGTAAGCAGAGTGGAGTTGATAACAGTTAATTTTGTGAGCCACGTAGGCTCAACGAAGAAGAGGCAGGATTTCACGATATGTAAACAGCTGACAGAACGGATAGAAAATTTGATAGTAGTTCTTACTCTGATGGAAGAGTCAGTAGGGGGCACGTTGGCTGTGTTGAGAAGTTTCCGGTAAGCATTTGAGAAATGGACGTCAGTACCGTTTGCTGGTAGTGGCTGCTGGTCATTAAAGCAACAAAGTGCGTGGTTGAGGCAACGCTTTTCCTGCAAAAAAATGGAATAGTGTGAGCGCACCCATAGCCAGTGTAAATGAGTATTACACTTAATAAGGCCACCACCTTTACATTCCCCAATTAGCTCAAAGGTGTAACGAACAATACTTTATCTCCTCCTCACGTTATCTGACCCGTCCATAAATCCCTCCATTATTTTATACTGGCCAGTGGAATTATCTTGTTAAAGAGAGCTCAGGTTTGCATGAATGCACCCATAGCAAGAGAGAGCAAGCAGGGCATCAGTTATTACAACTGTCTAGGTGCCTGATACCAAAGGCCGTCCACATATCACCGTGGTACCAAACTCTTTTCACACAGGGCTCTCGTACCAAATTCTGTCAACATGTATATCCCTGGTACCAAAGTCCATGGGTATTTCATTTTTGTCTCACTTCTGGCTAGCCATTGAAACCCTATTAGATGTCATGACATGTGCACTAGATGACTCTCTACCGGAGAGAGAGTAATCAAGTGTGTTTCCATTGTGTAGGTGTCAACAACTCATTGGTGGGCCCTCGATTGCATATTGTTAATTTCCCTTTCCCTTTCTCTCTCATGCCACTGCATGTGCCTGTGTGTGTGTGTGTGTGTGTGTGTGTGTGTGTGTGGGTTGGGCGAAGTCAAGAGGGCCCTGCATACTGACACTCGATTTGACAGGCCTGCTGACACTCTAGCATTTAGCTCTTGGTGTGTGTGTGTGTGTGTGTCAGTGAGTGTGTGTGTGTGTGGTGTGAGTGACAAGGTGTGACACACTAGCATTTGTCTCGTAAATGCCAGAACAGAGAACTGACACCAAAGGGCAGAGAGACAGAGAGAATTGGAGAGAAAGAAATAGAGAGAGAGAGAATCGGGAGTAGATGGGAGAAAGAGAAAGTAGAGAGGCTGATAGAAAGAGAGAGAGAGAGAGAGAGAGAGAGAGAGAGAGAGAGAGAGAGAGAGAGAGAGAAGGTATGCCATGTCCTAATCAGCTAGCTCCAGTGTTCACCACTATATTCAACATCTCCCTGGCTGAGTCTGTGGTCCCCGCCTGCTTCAAGAGATCCACTATTGTCCCTGTGCCCAAGAATGCTTCTCCAGCATGCTTGAATGACTACCGACCGGTAGCCCTCACCTCGGTGGTCATGAAATGCTTCGAGAGGCTGATTAAGGACTACATCTGCGCCTTCCTCCCTTGCTCCATGGACCCGCTGCAGTTTGCTTATCGTCCCAACAGATCCACGGATGATGCTGTCTCCCAGGTACTGCACACCACACTCTCTCATCTGGACAGCCGGAAGGGGGGCTATGTGAGACTGCTGTTCATTGACTATAGTTCAGCTTTCAATACCATAGTCCCCACCAGACTGGCTGGCAAGTTGATTGAGCTGGGACTGAACACCCCCCTGTGTGCCTGGATCCTGGACTTCCTGACCGCCAGGCCCCAGGTGGTCAGGGTGGGCAGACACACCTCCAACCCCCTCACCCTGAACACAGGATCCCCCCAGGGTTGCGTCCTCAGCCCCCTATTGTACTCCCTGTACACACATGACTGTGTGGCCAGGTTCAGCTCCAACTCCATCATTAAGTTTGCGGATGACACAGTGGTGGTGGGCCTGATCTCCAACAACGACGAGAAGGCCTACCTGGATGAAGTTGCTGATCTGTCACTCTGGTGCCAGGACAACAGCCTCCTCCTGAATGTCACCAAAACTAAGGAGCTGATTGTGGACTTTAGGAGGACACAACAACAGAGGACGTACTCACCACTGGGGATTAATGGGAATACTGTGGAGAGGGTGAGCAGGTATAAATACCTGGGAGTCAACATCACCGAAGATCTGACATGGTCCACACACACTGACACTCTGGTGAGAAAGGCGAGGCAGCGCCTTTACCACCTCAGGCAGCTGAGGAAATTCAAAGTCTCCCGGAGGATCCTTCAGTCCTTCTACTCTGGAGCTGTGGAGAGCATCCTGACAGGAAGCATCACTGCCTGGTTTGGCAGCAGCTCCGCTCAGGACAGGAAGGCTCTGCAGAGAGTAGTGCGTTCGGCCGAGCGCACTATTGGAATTACACTCCCCACCCTGCAGGACTTGTACACCAGGAGGTGCAGAACCAGAGCCTGCAGGATCATGAAGGATCCTCACCACCCCAACAACGGACTGTTTCAGCTGCTGCGGTCAGGCAAGCGCCTCCGTAGTCACGCTGCCAAAACAGAGAGACTGAGACGGAGTTTCTTTCCTCAGGCCATCAGGACTGTGAACTCTGACCTCACCAGGGCCCCCACCAAGACATACACACTGCCCCTCTTATGCACACACACACTTAGGTAAAGACTACACATAATTTATAGTATATTACATTTATACAATTCCCCTTTTAAATATATTTTTCTTTCCAAATGGGTCTTACTGTATATATTGTGTTGTTTTTTTTTTTTTCAGTAGTAGCTTACCTGTTCATAGGCACTGTGCTTGAGAAGTTTCCGGTAAGCATTGAGAACAGCTCAGTACCGTTGCTGGTATGCCTGTCATTAAAGCACAAGTGGTGGTGAGGCAACGCTCCCATGGATAGTGTACCACCCACGAATGAGTATTACACTTAATAAGGCCACACCTTACATTCCCCAATTAGCTCAAAGGTGTAACGAACAATACTTATCTCCTCCTCACGTTATCTACCCGTCCATAAATCCCTCCATTATTTATACTGGCCAGTGGAATTATCTTGTTAAAGAGAGCTCAGGTTTGCATGAATGCACCCATAGCAAGAGAGAGCAAGCAGGGCATCAGTTATTACAACTGTCTAGGTGCCTGATACCAAAGGCGTCCACATATCACCGTGGTACCAAAACTCTTTTCACACAGGGCTCTCGTACCAAATTCTGTCAACATGTATATCCCTGGTACCAAAGTCCATGGGTATTTCATTTTTGTCTCACTTCTGGCTAGCCATTGAAACCCTATTAGATGTCATGACATGTGCACTAGATGACTCTCTACCGGAGAGAGAGTAATCAAGTGTGTTTCCATTGTGTAGGTGTCAACAACTCATTGGTGGGCCCTCGATTGCATATTGTTAATTTCCCTTTCCCTTTCTCTCTCATGCCACTGCATGTGCCTGTGTGTGTGTGTGTGTGTGTGTGGGTTGGGCGAAGTCAAGAGGGCCCTGCATACTGACACTCGATTTGACAGGCCTGCTGACACTCTAGCATTTAGCTCTTGGTGTGTGTGTGTGTGTGTGTCAGTGAGTGTGTGTGTGTGTGTGGTGTGAGTGACAAGGTGTGACACACTAGCATTTGTCTCGTAAATGCCAGAACAGAGAACTGACACCAAAGGGCAGAGAGACAGAGAGAATTGGAGAGAAAGAAATAGAGAGAGAGAGAATCGGGAGTAGATGGGAGAAAGAGAAAGTAGAGAGGCTGATAGAAAGAGAGAGAGAGAGAGAGAGAGAGAGAGAGAGAGAGAGAGAAGGTATGCCATGTCCTAACATTTAATTGGTGGTTCACTGACATACTCGATATTTCAAAATCCAGAGAAACTTTCTCACTGACAATCTGCCTTTAAACTGACTATCCTCACACCCACCCACGTGTTTGTCTCACCAGGCCTTTTATGGCTGGAGCACTTTTCATCAGAAGTCCTCAGACACAAATGTACAGGATAATGTGTCATAAGTGCAAAATAAGCCTTGACAGGGTGAATCAAGATCAAGACGATTGTCCTGAAGATAAGACCGGCTGCTTGTAGATAGAACCAGAAACGTTTGTAGCTAGCATCCATGGCTACACTGGAGAACGGTAACCATAGAAACGTCTTTTAGCTAGCATCCATGGCTACACTGTAGGAGAACGGTAACCATAGAAACGTCTTTTAGCTAGCATCCATGGCTACACTGTAGGAGAACGGTAACCATAGAAACGTCTTTTAGCTAGCATCCATGGCTAGACTTTAGCAGAACTGTAACCATAGAAACGTCTTTTAGCCAGCATGCATTGCTACACCTTTACAGAACTGTAACAACAGAAACCAAATCAAGTAAGATTGCTGTTCAGTCTCTAACCAAAAATGAAATTTTTCGTGCTCTCTGAATAAATACAAATATTTAAAATTAATATTGGATGGGAGTTAGGACGATACCAAGGTCCTGACTGACAGGGGCCCACAAAGATATTGGTAAATAGGGTTAAAAACTTTTTATTCACCAGTCATCGAAATTGTGAGTTATAAAATATTTTACTTAGAATATGTGTACTAACAAAACAAACAATTTCTTTTCTTTTTTTGTCAAAGGTAAACATCCAGACAGCATCTGTATTTGTCAGGGAATGCTAGTCAAGAGTTGGTGACAGATGCATCATGTCTCCTCCTAAAACAAAAGCAAAGTCAGGGTTTCAAAAACAAAAAGAGAGAAAGGAAAGAAAGGAGAGAAAAGAGAGGCTAACACAATTTTTCACGAAGAAAGCTGAGTGGTGCAAATTAACCTGTTAGCTAACTCCTTAGCCAGCTAGCATACTTCACCATATCCTCACATAAAAAAACGAAATCTTGGCCAACTAGTAAATAATGGCCGGCATATGTTGTCAATATTGGAACAAAGTTGTTTAGCTAGCTACCCAGACTATCAAATTAACTTTTAGTTTACTTCTGTAGTGCTTTATGTTAGCCAGCTAGACGGCTCCTGGGTCTTTATACACATCACCACATTTTCAATTAAAACTGCACAACCATCTGATACCATGACTCCATACTGTACTGTCTGTACAGCTTCCCTCTAACTGCAGCTAAATTGAGCCGGTCAAGCCATTGAGCCAATCACATAAGCCCATGAAAGGGAAGCGGGAGCAAAGTGAACAAGGACCAATAGGAATGTCTTTTTTGTTCCCAGACAAGTTGAATGAATGCAGGTGGAATTAATATCACATTGGTGTAGGGACAATTTTAGGTCATCAGAAAAGTGGTAGGGACAGGTCTCCACCGTCTCCACCGTCTCTGCTGTCCCCAACTGAATTTATGTCCATGCAGCACAGCAATATTTAATGAGCCATAGCTTCTGCATTTATGCTCTCATTTAAGTGCTAGATACATCAATATTTTAGAATCAATCTTGGTCTAAAATTAAAAAAAACAACCAGTTGGGTCAGGGTCAAATCAGAGTGCTAATTTAACAACCGCCATCACAAATGGGATGCTTAAGGAGGCTGAATAAATGTTGCAGCAGGCTAAAGTGGAGAGCTGAGAGGATACCGTGTCTAATACATTTTTAAAATAATACTCTGTGTTTTCAGTGCTGTATGACAATTTGCACAGGAAATCCCTCACAGAATCTCGGTTGGTGGACGGTTGGATGGTTGGATGGCTAAAGAAAAGAGCACCTACTGAAAGTCAAACCTCATCAAAATATTGTGCTTGTGCCATGGAATAGTATGATGTTTGGGTGTCACGTAATGACGACAATGAATGAAGGAACAAGTAAGTTGGACACTTGGTGAGTTTATTGTGACTGCGGTTGATTAAGACCCTTTCAGTAGCCATCCAGCATTGAAGTCATTTTCAAGGTAGGCAGATAGAAGTCTTTGTACCAAATGCTTGTGTTTGCAAGCACGTAGCCTCACTTTGACCTATACGGACCACTGAACCAATTTGAAATTTTGATTCAGCCCTTTTGGTGAACCGATTCGATCCGTCCACTTTAGAGAATCGTTCGAGAGGTATTTTTTCAACCTTAGAAGAGGGAATGTTTCTATTTCTGAACTGTCAATAGTGCCACTTAGTGTTGGCCTCAGTTGGAAACCCGATGTCATTTGAGGCAGGGTTTGTTAGTCCTCAGCCTGGGAGCCAAACTGTGTAGATGTAGTCTCTCAGCCAGGGATCCAGACTCATTAAAACAAATTAATACTCTTGTCATGTGGGGACCCAAGCTGAGTAAAAGTAGACTTTCCCTCACCCTGGGAGCCAAGCATATTAAAATATAATACTACTTGTGTCTTGTAGGGTCCTAGACAATAGTTAAAGGAACCAGGAATGACTTCATATTATGTTTCTACTTGCCAAAGAGAAAGTGTGTCCCTCTCATGTGTTGATGAGTTCAACAAGAAAGTAATCACATACTGTATGTTATGAATAAACAACTCAACCAATCACATTTCATCCCTGGTTAATAATCTACTCTCTTCTGGACAAATGGTTAAGTTTTGATGATCTGGGAATTTAAGTTTATTCTACTGCCACTGATTGTAAGTGGCTCTAGATAACAGCATCAGCTAAATGGACAGAATAGTTATAGTTAATCGTTGTAGTTATTTTTTGTATTAAATGACTGTGGAAAAAACTGTTTGAATCATAGGCTGAAAAATATAAAGCACTGTGGGATTTAATAGGTACCAATATTTTTTCGATTAAGGGGGCAATTTTGTTGTGACTTCTCTCTCTCTCTCTCTCTGGCTCTCTCTCTCTGGCTCTCTATTTTTCTCCCTCTATCTCTCTAATACTGTTTTATAGTTGGTTGTTAAATCGTCAAATACCGAAAGGCTGGAAGTACTTTATAATGACTTTAGCAGGTACAACTCAGAGTATGTAGAGTATCTATCTATCGTTTAATGAAGTAATAATGTGCAACCTTTTCATACAAATGGATGTCCAATGTAACACACTCTCTATTTCTGACTGATACAACACAGTAATGACTCAACCTGTCCACATCATGAAAGATTTAACATTTGCTGTTTTAAAGACCCAGTGTCTGGTAAGTCTTTCCAGGGAAACATCCTCTGGCACACAGGAAGTGATGCATTTTATGATTCCGGTAAGCGGTCGTTTGCTGCATGTCTTCCCCTCTCTCCCATACCTTCCTGTCTCTGTCACTATCTCTGTCAAAAAAGGCCAAAAATATATCTTAAAAAATAAATTGAAGACAAACTGCGTAGTTAGCATGAGCAGCGATAGCCACCGTGGCTGAACGGACAAAGAAAAGAGCGCCGCCTACAGAAAGTCAAACCTCATCAGCAGAAAATCCAAGGAAACACACTGTTTGATTGACAGGTGATCTCTGGGAAGTGCAGTGCAGAACACCAAAAAACGTGTTACCCCTTTAATCTACAGATTTATATGATCCATACCATACTCAGATAGAAAGATGGCTCTTTATT
>JAXDDX010000006.1:5875000-5877500 GCA_034670405.1 Hoplostethus atlanticus | reverse complement strand
GAGAGAGAGAGAGAGAGAGAGAGAGGGAGAGTAAGACGGAGAGAATTGGTTAAAAGAGACATTTTGATGTATGAGCAGAGTTTTGGCCTGGTGGCAAAACAACTTAGCCAGAACATTACAGACCTCTAAACAACTTCACACATAGAGATACCTAGAATACAATAGAATAGAATAGAACGGAAGAATAGAATAGAATAGAATAGAACAGAAGAATAGAATAGAATAGAATAGAATGGAAGAATAGAATAGAATGCCTGATAGCTGCTGGTGTGCCTTTGTGCAAGGCATTAATCCCTAACATGCTACTGCATTAGACTGCTTATGTCTGTTCTCTGGTGGGATGTGTGTGTGTGTGTGTGTGTGTGTGTGTGTGTGTGCGTGTGTATTTTTGTGTGTGTGTGTGTGTGTGTGTGTGTGTTTAATAATGAATGGGGGGTTATACTGTACACAGCAATCACTTTTCTACTTGATTCTGCTTTTCTGCCACTAGAGGCAGCAATGGTACACACACATGCACACACTCTCTGTCTCTCCCTCCCTCTCTCTCTCTTTCTCTCTCTCTCTCTCGCTCTCTCACGCACACACACACAAAGTCATTCATCAAGTGTGTGTGAGAGATCCTTAAGGCCTTAACATTACTCTTGTTTGGTGTGATAGAGTACTGGACAACTCTCTCTCTCTCTCTCTCTCTAACTCTCTCTCTAGCTGTCTTTCTAGCCTCTTTCTCTCTTTTATTCACTTGCTTGCTGCTTCTCCGTCTCTTAATCTTGCTCTCTCACGTACTCTCACCCTAAATCTCTGTTGTCTCACTCTCCCTTACTCGCTCTGACTCTTTATCCCTCCCTCTGTCTACCGCGCTCATCCGCTGGCTTGCTCACTCTCGCCCTCTTTTTCTTTTAATTCTCCTCTCACTGCGTCACACACACACACACACACACACACACACACACACACACACACACACACACACACACACACACACACCGTGGAAGGTTGCAGTTATCAATCACGGTGATTATGATCTGTATCGTCGTGGTAACATCAATGAGGGCTTTGAGGAAAGATGACATCATCCATCTATACATCACTCCTAATATGGTCTTCATTTGGTGTTCTTGAAGTGGAGGGGAGAGAGAGACAGACAGAAAGGGAGACAGCCAGAGAGTGAGACAGGGAGATGGGGGGAGACAGAGAGGGTTGGAGAGAGAAAGAGGGAGGGAGAGACCTAGACAAAGACATAAATAGGGAGTGAGAAAGAGAACGCCAGGCCAGAAGCCATTAAAACATGTTGTATGTTTGTACATATCACATCAATCATCTCAGTAGGATTTGACAGTATATACTGTTAGTTTTTGAAATTTTACATTTTATATACTGCTCCATGTCAATAAAGTTACTGAACTGAGAGAGAAGAAGACAGAGAATAAGAAAGACAGAGAAAAGTAAGAATGAGACAGAAACGACAGTGGAGGCAGAGATGGAAAGGGAAACTAACAAGGAGCATGAATCAAATTAGTGGGAAACAGTGAGAAAAAGTATGAAAGAAACAGACAAAAAGAAAGAAAACAGGAAGGAGAGAAAGGAGGAGAGAGAGAGAGAGAGAGAAAGTGGAGTTAAGTTGTGGTGGATATTGCTGCAGTGCGCCCTCAGATTGTTCTGGGGATGGCTGTCTGTCAACAATCCAACCAGAGAGAGGAAATAGGTAGCGGTGGAGTGAAAATTGATTACCATGGCAACGGCTGCTAGTAATGATCAGTGAGTGTTTGGGCAGCAATACCTCTCTCACACAACGTCAGGCTTGTTTGAGGAAATATTATCTGCATGCATGAAGTCAGGGCGCTCCATTTCAATTCTAGCACCATGTCTGAAGTTTCTGTTCTCATTTCCTTTGTGCCGCAGCATTTAATATCTCTAAAATTCAGAGGATCCAGTCTGTGAAAGTGTCATCGTTTTGTCAGCCATGGACTTAAATTACTTATTAGGCTTTGAAAAATCATTTCTCTTCATTCCAATCATTTTTTAAGAGTAGGTATCACATTTCCGCCCCAAATGTATTATTATTATATTTTTTTTTTACCACACATGTGTATCTCATTTTGGAATGAAAATCTTCAAACTATCATCTTTGAAGGATCTGATAGTAACCTGTCACCAGATTATAACACGTTTGAGGACAGGGGTGATTTAGCCAACTACAGTAGTTTTCCATGTTCCATGTTTGTTCCTTACAGTCTACCAAGTTACACCCAGTTAATAATTCCTGCTGCTGAAGGCAAAATTGCCCATCAACATAATGTTGTCTGTATCATCAGCTTTAAGACTCATTCACTTGTCCCCTCATATAAAATATGAATCCTATAGAATCTGTAACTACATATACATTAATACATGATTGTTCTTTAGAAATACAAATCATCTTTTTTTTTAAGACATTAAGTGTTGGACATGGACCTTCAATTATTTCATCAGAGGAAGGAATAATAGATAGATTGGATTATAG
>JAXDDX010000006.1:5800000-5870000 GCA_034670405.1 Hoplostethus atlanticus | reverse complement strand
CTACAAAGATACAGATGTGTGTTCATATACAGACCGGACTGATGAGTAATGGATTGAACGAGGCTGTTTTACGCTAATATGATTTCAAGACGTTTCAACCTGTACTAGTTACGCTGGGAAGAAACACAGTAAGAGGATTTGGCGGGGAAAGGTTTCTATACCGGACACACCACATTGCCAGAGGTGATCGTGTTGGTGCTTTCTGTGGCACAGAGCAGCACGCTGAGTTATTACAGTTAGTTTTATATTTTACTCTCATATGTGGTGTTTGTAAATTGGTATTTTAACACCAATTATATTCGTTTTAGCGGCTATTATTTTCGTTCTAGAATCAGTATTACTTTTTAAGGTAATAGCTTTTTTTCTGCTATTCATTGTAGAAAATGATAGTTTTGATCAACACTGCCTCAGTTGTATTAGACTGGTTTTGTAATATTTCCATTGAAGTCCAGTAATTGTCTCCACTTCGCTTCAACCAATCTAACTAAAATATATCATAGGAAGCTAAGAACACACACGCACAATTTTATACAGTAAGCTAAGAACGGTGAGGTGTGTGTGTGTGTGTGAGAAGTTGTCACTGATGCACGTACTGATTAGCTAAAAGGCACATAGGCACATGCACACAAACTGAACCATCCAGAAACACACACACACACTAATCTGTGGTGGGTGTAATATTATAGAGAGATAATTGAAAAATGAGTCTATTGCTGGATAATAATGAAGAGAGGGCATCTCTGTCTCTCTCTCTCTCTCTTTCTATTGCTCTCTCTCCCATCTGTCTCTGCCTGTCTTAATCTTTCTCTCTCTCTCTCTCTCTCTCTCTCTCTCTCTCCACTCCTCTGAAAAGAGGCGATTATTTGAAGTCTTTGTGTTTTACACAGGGCCTTTGCATCATCGTGTCACACAGTTTCCTCCACTCTGAGAAACCAAACTCTGTCAAGGAGACATTTCATTGTTTCACATGGACGCAGATTAACAATGGCCTGGCAAAAAGATGACATATAATTACTCATAAACATCAAGACACAAACCATTAGTGTGAAATCATTCTCTGCATCTCACTCTGTCATTCTCTCTCTTTCTCCTCCCTCTCTTCCCCCCATTCTCTCTCCCCTCTCTTCTCTCTATTGCTCCACTCTTTATAGTAACAGAAACATTCTCAAGGCCTAGCCAAAGTTTTCAGACATTCATTTCATCCTAATGAATGAAGTTCTAGTCACGGCGCTCTTGATGCCAACCAAACTCGACTGGGCCACCGTACCTCATATCGCCACCGTAACGATAATAGTGGAAGTAAAGCAGCAGCATTACTGCTACAGTAACACACCTTGGATTTCTGCTGAAACACACACACACACACACACACACACACACACACACACACACACACACACAGGTAAATTGTGATGATGTTTGAAGGAAAACTCTGATTCAATCCACTATGTTAGACCATTATTCACTTTCAATCTCTTCCCCTCCTCTCTTCTCTCTTCTCAAATGCAATTTCTTTATTCACTTTTTTCTTTTCTTCTTTTTTGTTTATTCTTCCTTTTCTCGTTTTTCTTCAGTTGCATTTGCTCTCTTTTCTTGTTTCTTTTTTCATTTGAAACAGGCTATCTTTCTTTCCTCCTTTTTTCCGTCATCCTTTCTTTTCTTTTATTGATTCTGCACTGGGGATGAGGGCATGAATCTTTTAAATAATTATTCTGTCTTATCACACCACACACACACACACACACACACACACACACACACACACACAAACAGTTTCTGCATTACTTTTAGTGCTTCAATCCCATGAAAAAAATGCATTTTTACTTGCTTTGATGATAAAAGACTTGAATCAAATGAATGTAAATATATTTTCGTCTGAAATCGGATACATTTGCTTTCTGAAAAATTTGAATCAAAACATCAGTAACTATTGCTTTGAGAGAGAATGCGGTGGAGAGAGAGAGAGAGAGAGAGAGCGAGAGAGAAAATTAGAGAGGTCTGCTACACAAGTGTACATAATATAACACAGAGAGATGATTCATATTTGTGGGGTGACTTGAGAAAATTGTTCATGTGGTGAAAATTTGACGTTTGCACTGTTAATAAAACGATGATTATAAACTATTTGTGCAGCACTTGACAAGTAAAAAGCACTTAACAGAAAAGTATAAAAAGAATAAATATTACAGTAAATAATCAGGAATAAATACCAATCAATATTAAATAGTCTCATGAAAATGAAATGGAAAAACAAATGGGACACAGTTAGCACAGGAATAACAAACACATGAATTCGGCTTTTCAAGGAGGGATATAAGAGTCTTCTAATGGGGATAAAACAGTAAGTTAGAAACCTAGAAACCTTTGTTAGTATGAAGACGAATGTTAGATTAATAGGTCACCTCAGATCAGTTTAACAACTGATCTGAGACAATTGCAAGTTGAAAGCTGCAATACTGTAAATTAAAACAGATTTAAAACAGTCCCAAAAACTGGACACCATCCACCTTTTGGATCTATGTATGTTTTGAAGTGAAGTGATGAATCTTATCAAATTGTCCGTAGAAAGAAAAATGTGTTTACATTTTTGCCATAATTGATTCTGAACAAAATCTCATCAATTGCTCATCAATACAATTCAATAGCTATTTACAGACATGTGTAACTGCATTGAGTGTTGTTGTGGTGCAGGGCATGTTTTGATCGTCTTTTGGGTTGGACTGTTCCCTTGGCCCCATTGGATTGTATTGGTCCACGGTACAATCGGTGCTAAAGTAAATTCTTTTCAAAGGGAAAACCATGTCTAGTGTGAAAATCATAAAAAAAATTCTGTCAAATGCCAAATTCTATGCCAAATAGAAAGTACAAACCACCAGTCATCAACATGTAGATCTCTCTCTTTCTGCCTTACAATCACTCCTGCACACATTGACTAGCTCCCTAACGTTTGGCCCAGCTTGTCCACTTAACTTTAGTAGTGATGGAAAAAAAAAATATATGCATGTTCAAGAAGAGGAGAGAGAAATTTCAACTAACCGCTTTACTCTTTGATGGCAGTTGCCTTTTTCCTCTCTCTTTTTTGCAGATAACCAAGGTACCAATCGTTACTGTCACTTCTAGGTTTGTAACTTCTCGGTCCATATATAGCCATATGGTACCACACGCCACGTACCACACATCTCACTATGCATGCTGTCAACCAACCAGAGCATTTCAAATCTGGGTTTATTTGACATGTTATTTGACAGTACATGCTGGGTTGCTGCTACCTCTGTGTCTTGCAGAGCAGTAACAACAGACACGTAAGGCCTTTTTCAATGGCTTGCACGTGCACAATCACTCACACACTTATTCTGGGCCTGCTGGATGCTCACCTCAGAATAAATCTCTATCAAAAAGCAACACTGTCCGATGATAACAGATTTTCCCCAACAACCCAGGGATTCAGACCACTGTTAGTGCTTTGATTAGATTGTTTATTGGTGGGAAACTCAGCAGATTTGTCGGTTTTCATTGGATTTGAGGCATTTCCTGTAGTGAAAGCATGATGATGCCCATAACAAAAGATACAGGCCCTTTGGTATTGTTTGTAGGGAAATATGATTTTGCAGAAAACCTGAATGAAGTCCTCGAGGAACTAATTTGCAGTCAACTGAACAAAGATATATGATAATGTTTGTTTACTGCGTGTGCGTGCACGTGTGTGCGCGTGTGCTTCTCTGTGGGGAACACTGTTTAACACACACACCATCTGGACTTCTTCAAACACTGCATCAATCTACAATCCTTAACATCTGTGTGTGTGTGTGTGTGTGTGTGTGTGTGTGTGTGTGTGTGTGTGCGTGCTTGCTGCAACAACTACAAACCTAATCTGTCTGTTTGTGTGTGTGCGTGGGTGCACGTGTGTGTGTGTGTGCGTGTGCGTGTACATGTGCATGAAGTATATTGCTGACTGTCAAAATTGTAACCCAACTAGAGCCAAAACAAATGAAGACTTTCTGGCCAAATGAGTGAGAATATTCCATAAGCTCTCTCAGTGTAAAGAAATCTAGCAACTCACCAACTCCAAACTTTATACCTTAATGCAAAATTTTGTTTCAATATAAAACTTTTAAATTATTGCTCTCTCTCACTCTCTTCGCTCTCATGCGTGGGTGTGTGTGCATGCGTGGGCGTGTATGAGCGCTAGCCATAATTATGACGCATTATGGCAGTTAGCCAAAAATCCACTGTTGGTTTACTGCTCACTATGGTACTGCATCGAGAATGACCGTGTGTTTTTTCTGTACTGAACCTCTATATTTGTGAGGACCAAGCAGAGTGCCACTGTAGGTGATCCGTGGAGGCTGTGACTGGCCGATTCTTTCCAGTGCCTTTCATAACAATGGAGCGGTTTTGATCAGAAAACAACCGAGTACACAGCCTGAAGCAGTAGAAAATCGTGGCTCCATGTAGCCAGCAGTAGAAGAAACTTTGGACCCCACACAAGCAACTGCATCAACAAAAAAATAAAACCAATTTCATAAAGAAAATCAACAATCGAGGGGTGGAAGACAGACTGGTTGGGGACAGAGAGTAGGGAAAACGTCACCATGCTCTTCTGGAAGGCCTGCCGCCAGTTTCCAGCAGTGGGAAAGGGGCGTGGGACTGACATGGGGTATGCAATATGACTGCAAGGAAATTACAAATTATTTGCAGTTTCTTTTAAACACACAATGGCGAAGTATTGTGTTGTACAAGCAACCAGCGGTTTGGATTTTAATCTATCTATCTATCTGTTCAGATGAATCCAAGCTGGTCTCCAACTAGGTCAGAATGAACAGACTGTAACTGAACAGACTGAGTGTAAAACAATCTTACAGTCTATAACAGTTCATATTTATCAGTGTTGTAGCCATTTGTCTAATCACATCTCAATCACAGCTCCCCTTCAATTGTATTAGGGTACAATTGAATCTCCAGTCACATAGACATTTTCTCATTGCATTTCTATGATGGCAGAACCATATCCATCACATCCTTCATGTCCATCCATGTACCTGCAGTTGTTTGGAGTCACCAGTCATTCACCTCCTCCGACTAGGGAGCCAGGTACTACTAATCCATTCCCAGGCCGGTGCAGTTTGAGATTCACCCTTACACACCATAAATATCAATCTAATCAAACACAGTCAGTTAATCAGCCAGGCAGTGAGCCAGCCAGTCAATCACTCATTCCAAGTGGTCAGTCAGCCAGCAAAACAACCAGCCAAACAAACAGTCAGCCAGCAAAACAACCAGCCAAACAAACAGTCAGCCAGCTAGCCAAATAGTAAATTCCCCACTCAGTCTACCAGCCAAAAAGAAACAGCCAACTAGTCAGACGGACAGTCAGACTTGTAATTAGTGAGAAGTGATTCGGATGTTCCGGTAATTTAGGATGAACAACTGCTTCCTGCAAATAAAACATCATCTCTCTCTCTCTCTCTCTCTCTCTCTCTCGCCCTATACTTTACCTTCTCTGATTACAATTCTGTTTCCATGGCTAGATATTGCACCCACACACACCATCATACCCATATTATGCAATCAGCCACACACACACACACACACACACACACACACACACACACACACACACACACACACAAACAAACATTAGAATTCTGCTCCTTGCTGCACTTAGAGAAACTTCCATTGAGAATCCATTAGTGGTTTAAAAGCATTCTGAAGTATGAATATAAATTCATTTAATGTCTCATAAGTTACATCAAGA
This sequence comes from Hoplostethus atlanticus, assembly GCA_034670405.1. Lineage (NCBI taxonomy): Eukaryota > Metazoa > Chordata > Actinopteri > Trachichthyiformes > Trachichthyidae > Hoplostethus > Hoplostethus atlanticus. Next base: position 5,864,245 of record JAXDDX010000006.1, on the reverse strand, counting down.
GATGACGTTTTCATAAAAACAAAAGTTAACAATAATTACAACTAAGTTTTTTACATTGTGACATATAAATAAACATCGCACATCGAAAAACAACTCTGCTAGCATGGAGTAGATACTATATAAACATGTTGTAATTATAACTATACGGTGTAACTTAGATGGCTTGACTGGATGCAGTCTTCATGCTTTTAGTTTCTTAACATTTCTAAGCTATTTTTAATTCAACATTAATTATTACTTTAATTATCTAACTTACATTTGAAACAAAGACACCACATAGCCTATTCAGCTTTTTGATAGCATTCTTTTCCCATTTCCAGCTAGCCGTGCCCAATGATTTTAGTAGCGACTGCCAACAAGCCAGGGAAATAGAAGGACAGATGTAGAAACTTTCCCCACAAGCTGTTGAAAAATTCAAAATGTCCAGGCACGTTAATTCTTGCATTAGGCACATTAAAAATGTTTGTTTTGTGCATCTGTGCACAAAAGATTTATTCACATTAGAAGTGCTAGCTAGTAGAGAGGAAGACAGAAAACCGTCTCCATTCATACTTTATTGTGATTATTATGTCAGGAATTTGTTGTAGCATGAGAGACTAAAAGTCAAAAAGTCAAACTGAGTTAATAGCCAGCAGTTTTTACCGACCGCTCTCTTTGTAAACAGACACGGTTTACTGGAAGCTTACTTAGGCCTCTTCTGACGCCTCAGTCTCCACTCCCGTTCCTTTCCTTGCTCTCTGTCTGTCTCTTCATTTTCTCTCTCTCTCTGCCTACATCTCTCCCCTCCCTCCTCATCTCTCTATTCTCCAATCGTGCTTTGCTCTGAACCTCTTAACCCTCTAGAGCGGAGAGAGGCTGGAATATTGGATTTCTGCTGGTAATGGCACACATTCAGAATGGGCCATCTGAAAATGGCTTGTTTCCTTATTATTGGTGTCTTGTGGAAACCTCAGCCGTTCAATTTTCCACATTTTTCTTTTTCATATCTCCAGGTTGTTTTTTTTCATATGGAGTCTGGTGCCCTCAATATTAAAGGGATACATTGAGGTTTTGAATTCTTGTTGCTTATATCAACGGTTAATGTTTTCTTAGACACATGAGTGAAGATGTCACGGAAAAACAAATATCTATATAGAAGATTTTCTAGCTCTAAATTTATTAATTTTAGTTTTTCTTTCCTCTATGTAAAACTGTCACCAGCAAATCTCAGTTTCATTCTGTGGTCATTTTGCCGTGGCTATTTTGTTTAATTGATTTGGGGACACAAAATGGCACAGCGGCTCATATTTAACCAATATATGAATTAGTGGGAACTGATGAGTTCAATTCCAAAACACAAATTATCCACTTTGATGAAAAAACACAACCTCAAGTTCATCATTCATTGCTGGAGGAGCCACTCTGTAAAAGTGTCATCACACCCCACTACCATAATTTCTTTTAATTTTACATTATCAATCATTCTGTAAGAGGAGGTGTCACTTTTTTCAGAAGCCCTTCAATTACTCTTAACGCCTTGTAACAGCAACCATAATACTTAGTCTATAGGTTACGAAGATGAGTCATGATTTGTTGAAGTAATCAAGTCAACTGGTGCCATTTTATTTGCCAGACCTCCACATTTCTGTCAAGGAAATGTTTCTAAAACTTTGTGTCATTCAAGTAAAAACTGAGTCATAGGAGGATCACAGGAAAGATGGGAGAGAGGGCGGACATGCGACAAAGGTCATGATGCAGATTCCAACCCGCAGCATCAGCAGTGCACGCTCTGCTCCACAAGCCACGGAGCCACAGAGCGCCCATGTCCACTCTCTCCCTCTCTTCATGTCTCGGTAACTGTATTATGGCCATAACAGGATAATGATGTTACGCTATGAAAAAGAGTCATTTTCATCATTGAGACCTCCTCAGTGTCTGCTATTAACAGGGATAAATCCAATATCACTGCTTTACATTGACACACACACACACACACACACACACACACACACACACACTCAGCCATTCATTAAATAGAGAAAATCCAATATCATAACTTTTCACTGTCTGGAGGGTTAAGAGGGTCAATGTAGAGAAATTACAGAGAATGACAGTGGTGTGTGTGTGTATGTGTGTGAGGGTGTGTGTGTGTGTGTTTGTGCGCACACACTTCTGTCTGTGTCCATGCATGTGTGCCTATTTCAGTCTATTTTCTGTGTGTGTGTGTGTGTGTGTGCAGACATCCTCTGTTATCTGCAGGTCACCGGGAAGCCAAGCGTGTCTGCCTATCAACTAATGTGACCATCGGCGCTCAACGTAACTCACCGTCATTATCATCGTACATTATCATTACACCTTCTCATGCTAGCATTACACCCCGGAGATGAAGGGAAGAAGAAGAGAATATAGAAAATGCAAAGTCATAATTGGGTCGTAAAGAATATTGTTAGCGGTAAATGACCCACATCATGTGATGACTCAGCAGTTCTGTGGTCATATCATGAGCCAGCAGTTCTGTGATGGCCGATGTCACTCATGACTAGGCACACGACTAAAAGGTCAGTCCAGAGCCCTTTCAAAAGATTTTGGCCAAGTTGCTTTAAAAGCCGCGGAAAGTTGAGGGTTTGCCCAGGTGCACCATGGGAGCCACGCTGCTGCCCTGCTCCAGAACGAAGAAGAAGAAGAGTCGACCGCAAACATGTCACAGCCTCCTCGATGACATCGTTATCATCCTGTTGCGATGACTTGATCAAAGGGTCATGTGGATGAGAGTTGACAGGAATTACAAGCCTTGGGAAGCTTTGTTGTTCTGTTTGTTAGTTCGGAAATGCACACGGCCCACACGATATGTAAACTCATCGCTAAATGCTCCTAATTCGCCCCGTTCCTGAATCTCCGATGGGATTGTTTTGGTCTGGTAACTGACTTGACATCAGTTCAGCGCCTGTAAAGCTGTAGACATGCCTGCTGGACATGAATATTTCATGATTAGTAGCGGGACCAAGGCGACTCGTTCCAGTATAATGCAGACCTGGCCAGCGTCCCTACTTAGCCCCTCAAGTCGGGGAATCTTGTCCCTCACCATATTGTATTTGATGTCACAACTCCATCTGGAGCCATTTTGAGATGGCCATTTTGTATCCCTCCTGGCGAAAAACATTTTATTCAATTCATTTGGCCACGCGAGAGGACGAGGCCCACGTGAGCTCGCGTAGAACCGCGTGGGGGATCATAGTTCTGACGCCAACAAGCGAGCAGCTGTGGGATTCAGTGGATTCACCAGGTAATCAGCGACCGTGTTACTGAATTAATTGATGTTGCGTTTCTTGTCCAGGCGCTCGGCTTCAGGTGAAATCCAATATGCACTGCTAAAGTATTTTCCTTCCTTAACAACTTCCCTCCTGCCTACCTCCCTTTCTCCAACCTCCCTTTTCTCCCTCTTTGTCTGCCTCCCTCCCTCCATCCTTGTTTCTCTACCTCCTTCTTACCCTCTGTCCCTCTTCATTTACCTCCCGTCATCCCTCCTATTTCCCTCCCTCTCTCCTTACCCTCCTCTTTGTTATTTTTTTAAAAAATTTATTTTGATTTAACCGTTATTTTACTTCTTCTTCTTATTTAAATCGACAACCTGGAAAGTGAGGGGGAGGAGAGGAGAGGGGCTGAAAGATAAAGGCATGTTAAAAGCAAAGATACGTCAAAAACAACAACAGAGGACGCCGGCAGGACATGGCACAAAAACTAGTTCCACCTAAACAGGCACAAGACGCGCAGGTAAACAACAGGCAGGTAAACAACAGCAGAGACAGAGGCATGACAAGGTACAGGGCATACATGACGAGAATAAAACAACTAGTTACTCAGAAAAAACAGGCAACGCAGGCTAGCAGCACAGAGAGCAGGTTGCTCAGCTCCCTCCCTCCCTCCCTTCCTTCTTACCCTCCTTTCCTCTCCCTTTGACGCTTCTTCCCTTTTCTTTCTTCCCCCCCTCTCCAAACCTCTCTCCTTGCATCCATGCCTGTTTCTGTTCTCTCTTTTCCCTCGCTCTTCCCCATTTGCTCCCCTTTCTCTTCCTCCTTCCATCCATCTCCCTCTACCCATCATCCCTCCCTTTCTTCTCTCCTCCGTCATCCTTCTATCACCCTCTCTCTCCCTCCCTTAATCTCTGCCTGCATATGTTGTGAATCAGAATAGGTTTCCATGGGGAATGGTTATGAATATTATCTTAAATTTTTCATTTCTCAGCTCTCCTTCTAGTTTTACCCTCAATTTGTTGCCCAGAGCCAAAAAGCAACATGGGATTCATGAAACGTGCACACACCTTAGAAAATGTGATTAGTCTATCCACTTCTCTTTCCATCCTTGTCTCTCTCCATCACAGACAACGTGGGAATTGTGAAATGTGTGCACACACAGACTGTAGTTGTCTCTCCATACTCTCTCTCTCTCTCTCTCTCTCTCTCTCTCTCGGTTGTCTTTTTTCCACCACATCTCTCTCTTTTATTCCCTTTTATTTCTTTGCACTCTCGTCCTCTTTTTTTCTTTTTGTTATCGCTCCTTCTCTCTCCCCCCTCTATGTCTCTTTTCTCTCTCCCTTTCTCTCTGTCTCTATTTCACTCCCTCATGCTCAGAGGTAATTCTCTCCCTCCTCTCCCGAGTCTTATTCATCATCATCATCTCTCTTTCTGACTCTCTCTCTCTCTCTCTCTCTCTCTCTCTATCTCACACACACACACACACTCACACACACACACACACACATACTCACATATACAAACACACACACACACACACACACATTGACATGCACACATTCATCTTACAAATCCAGTCTGCATGTCAATGCCACTGTACGAACACTGCCTCTCAACAGTATGGCAAGCGATAGTATTTAGAGGGGGGGTTGAGAAAGAGGGAGGGAGAGAGAGAGAGAGAGAGAGAGAAAGAAGGGGTTAGAGAGAGGGAGGCAGTGGGAACAGAGACAAAGAATCAGAGGCGGCGACAAGAAGAGAGAAGAAGAAGGGATGAGAAAAGAGGGGCGACAGAGGATGGGAGAGGGATGGAGGGACCATTGAGCTCTGTCATTTAACCTTACATCCTGTAGACACACACACACACACACACACACACACACACGCACACGCACATGCAAGCTCTGGTCTCAAATTTTTCATGCATTTGTTCCCTCTCGTTTTGAACTGCATTCATGTCCTTTGATGCTCTCTGAAACACCGTGACGAACCTGCTATGTTAAATAAATGATAATTAAAATGACATGAGGGAAGGAGGGTGAGAGAGAGGAGTCAGGGGGGAAGAGAGAGAGAAAGACCCCGGGAAACAAAGTGAGAAAAAAGAGAGAGGAACACAGAGAGAAGAAGCAGTCCTATTGAATATGATCGTGGCTGACGAGGTGAGATGGGAACTGGGTAAGACATAGACACTCAAAAAGATCTAAAACACTTGTGGCCCAATAAAAAATCAAGTGGTAATTTCCAAAACTCTATATCTATATACATATATATACTATATATACTGTGTATATATATATTTATATTATTTAAAGTCTTTAAAGTTACTTTAAAGTTTATTTAAAATGTTAAGTTACCTACTATGCCATAAAAAGTACAATATATCTCAAAGTACATTGATGGTACGTAGAGTTCAGAGCAAGTAATATTCAATCTCACTAACCTTTATTTAAACATATTAGATATTTTTAACATATTAACATTAACATATATTACAGTATGTCAGGGTCAGGTAATGTTCAACGTTTATTTAAAAACGATCAAGAAGAAGAAGACGTCTTTCCTGGCGAGAAGGAAAAGGTAATAGTACACAATAAAAGAGTAGAATAAATGTATAACTCATACAGAATATGAACTGTCAAGGAGGCAAGGAAAAATTAAATTTCACTTACTTGTATTCCATGAAGGTAAACAGTCCAAGAGCCCTCTGCCTCTCTGCCGGGGAAACAAAAGCACGAAACATCCAATACAATTACATTCATATGTTGTCCTCCAAACACCGTTGTTTGCTTGTTTTGAATGAATTATGTATTGTATTCTACTATTCTGTTGGAGTTTTTTTCTTTTCCCTTTTTTCCTCCCTTCTTTCCGTTTGTACAGAAGCCTGTAGTTTCAAAGACAGCCTGTTTCTTGGTTATTAAAAGTTTATTGATAATTTTTGAATCCTACCCTATAAACTTCACCATGAACTTCACTGACTCCCTCCTGTTGCGTGGCATTTACACATTTAATATAAAGCTTATAAAAATAGCAAACAAAGTGCAAACACACACGCGTGTACACACATAAACACATAATATACATGTAGACACAAGCGCACACACACACACACACACACACACACACACACACACTGACAAGCAAAAACATGCACAGTCACATACAGAAACAAAGCAGATGCACAGACAGGAAGACAAAGATACAAACACCTAGACACACACAAATACACACACCAAACAAACTTAGTGTCTCACACACACACACTTTCTCTCTTGCTACACACACACACATATGCATGAAAGCAATAATGCCATAAAAGATGACAGGATAGGGACTGAGAGATAGAGGGATGAGCGAAGGAGGGCAGGAGAAGAGAATAGCGTGCACTACACACTTCCTCTGTCTCTCTCAAACACACACACACACACACACACACACACACACACACACACACACACACACACACAGGCACACGTGCACACACACAGGGGAGGGATGGTAAATTAACATCATGTGTTGTCATAGACAGTTTACCCATGTGACATGAGCTAAGATGATGGATGAGCGTGGTTTATGGACACACAAATATGTCTGTGTATGTGTGTGTGTGTGTGTGTGTGTGTGTGTGAGAAAGAGAGAGAGGGCGAGTGTGTTTGTCCACATCTGACAGGAGAGAGTATGTCTCTCGCTGTGTGTGTGTGTGTGTGTGTGTGTGTCTCTGGCTTGCGTACATACAAAGATGTATGTCTTTATGTATCTTAGTGTGTGTGCATACACACGTGCGCTCTCGTGCATGTCTGTGTGTGTGTTTGCATGCACGCTATCCTCTCCTCTTTTCCCTCCCTCTCTCCATCTTTCCGTCTTTACTTTATCCTCCTGACATTACTGTTGTAACAAACACATCAAGGGGTGTAGTGGAGGTTAAACCCACCTAAAGTCAGTTCATCCAACTGACGTAAAGCTTCATGACCATATTCAGAGTGTATAGCAGTAAGGAAAAGGAAATTAGGATTTAAAGGGAACAAAGTATAAGTTTATGCTTTTTTAAAATATAGTTGATAGTGTGTGTTTGTGTGTGTGAGTGTGTGAGAGTCCAGAAAAGTGTTCTAGTGTTACAGGATGTGTGTTTTGTTAAACCAAATTAGATCAACAGGAAGAAGGCTTGCAATTGACACCAATATCTAAAAGAGTAGTAATAAAACAAAGCGTGATGAGTTTGGCAAATAGAGTTGAACACTCCATCAATGTAACTCTCATCACTGAGCAGAAGATAACGAAGTGTCCCCGTAGGACGCTGGTCTGATGTCAGCCTGTGAGCTGCTGACTTCTGAAACGGTGTGACTGGTAGCTTGGTGGTCTGCAGAGATGGTGACTCACCAGGAAACGTCCTCTCTATTCATTGTAGAGCTAGGAGCGCTTTGACTGGTGAATTTACTGCAGATTCTTCAAAGTCAAGGACACTGCTTCAGGGAACGAGGTGTGTGTGTGTGTGTGTGTGTGTGTGTGTGTGTGTGATATGTCTTTGGTCAACTGTTGGCGGCATATCTGGATGTATCTTAGTAGTATGTGTGCTACTGTATGATATTGTCCGTAGGTATACAATAATATTATCTTTATTAAGTGTGTGTGTGTGTGTGTGTGTGTGTAATCTCATATCTAAAGTGCTTCTACATGATATTTGAAAGTTTAAGTTTGACCATCTTAAAACTATAACAAATGCAAACCGGTTTTCCAAATTTCCACCATAACTCAGATTATTGATCACTTATTTCTTCAATTTCTTTGAACGTCTAAAGGTTTTTTTGTTGTATTATATTCTGAAAGCAGAGCCTTCCTCATAATTATGTTCCTATTAAACCTTTATTGATTGTTAAGAGATTTATTAAGGTATTGAACAATTACTTCCTAATCTCTTCTGACTGTCTAAAAGGCATTTTGTTATACCGTGTGTGCACATTTTCCATATTTAATACGCTATAACCTATTAACTTTTTATAGACCACTTAAAATATGTGTGTGTGTGTGTGTGTGTGTGTGTGTGAGTGAGTGATTGAGAGAGAGAGAGAGAGAGAGACAGAGACAGAGACAGATAGAGAGAGAGAGTCTTTCTATCTGTGCATGCTTGTGTGTGTGTGTGTTTATGTAGTTGTATGTGTCTATTACCACCGATCAATAATTTCAACAGAGACGGCAATGTATTGTGTAGTGTGTATTGTGTAGTGTGTAGTGTGTAGTGTGTAGTGTGTAGTGTGTAGTGTGCAGTGTGTAGTGTGTAGTGTGTAGTGTGTAGTGTACTTCAATGAATAATTTAACCAAAGAGTTTACCCTTTAAATAAAAGGAGTAATAAATGTTGCATTATCCCTTTAAGTGAACCTTGTCTAACTGATGTGGGTCTGTGTTAACATGGCATCTTGCTCTTACATCTGTTATCTCTGTGATTGTAAACAAAGCCAGAGCATCACCGGTGAATTGAACAACTCTCCCACACAGCTAGCAACCAGAAAACCTCCAACTAGTGATCTCATCGATACGTAAACTCTAGAGCTGTTCCGTTGACAATCAATAGGAGACGGACTTTGTGGACTCACAGTTTGAGCTTTTCCATGGAAATGAATGATAATTCATTGTAGTGCCAACAGTTTAATCAGGAAAATATGTCCACATCCCCCAAAACTGACACTGTTGATATCCACCACTATGGAATAAACTCTTTCAGATCAAAGTCTGTTTAGGCTGTTTAATCCTTCTAAACTGTTCATTTGGGACATCAGAACATCATCATTTGTGTACAGTATGCAGTCGATATATACAATACATGTAAGATGTTGCTGGGCAAAGACAAGTGAGGATCTGTCTGCAAAGCTGGATTTGACGCAGCAGAAATGGCTTTGATAGCGATGTGTAAAAGTAGACACTGGTAGCGTGTAGACGGTTGGCACCATGAGACAGACAAAGACGGAGAGAGAGAGAGACTGAGAAAAACAGAAAGCGACAAAGAGACAGAGAGCGACATTGTGGTTTCTCTTCTCATGGATATATAATCAGTTTAAGAGGAAGTTTTTTCCCCTCAGTTTTGCTTTGATGCACAATCAGATTTCGACCCGCACTGTAATTCTCTCTCTCTCTCTCTCTCTCTCTCTCTCTCTCTCTCTCTCTCTCTCTCTCCCTCTCTCTCTCTCTCTCTCTGGTTTGTGTTTGATGTGGTGGCACCCTGGCATTGTTCTTTCTATTGTGCCAGTGTGGAAACAAGGAAGGACGGAGGGGGAGAGAAAAGGACGGCTGGATGGAGAGATGGGACAGGGAGAGAGAGAGAGAGAGAGAGAGAGAGAGAGAGAGAGGCGGAATGACAGAGCGCGAGATGGAGAGAAAGAGACAGAGATAGATGAAGGGTTGGTATTGCAGTATTGATGTGGCATTGAGGCCCCAGTAAAGTTGAAAATCTGGATATAATTGACAGCTACAGCTACACTGGCAGATCTGGGATTCCCATCAGAATGTGGTGGAATGTTCCAGAATGTTCCAGAATGACCTCCGAGAACTTTGTGGGAGGGCCAGCAGGCAGCGGGACTCATATATCCTCATATCATCATCACAAATACCAAGCATTCATGTTTCTAATTATTCCTCCTGCTTTCCTTCTTTGTTTATCTTCCATTTCGCTGCCCTTATCTTCCCTTGTGTGTGTGTGTGTGTGTGTGTGTGTGTGTGTGTGTGTGTGTGTGTGTGATTTGTTCAGCTCCAACTTGGGAGTGTATTGAGCATATAAAATTTCGTTTTGACTCATTTGTTCCTCCAGCTTAATAAACTGCATTCCCTCATAACCGAGGGGAGGCCTTTGTAATTTGTGTCACAGCGTCCCTCCTCGCCCCTCTCAGCATCTCTGACTCCGGCTGTTTGTCACAGCTCTCTCCAGTCGCCATTTCACGGTGTCGTGAGCATTCGGTTTAATTCAATAAATAACAACAAGGTACAAAACTATTTTAAATTGCTAGGATGTTATCTCGCTCAGGGCCTCTAAACTCTGGAACAAATTGCCTGAGGAAATACGATCAGCAAACTGTATCATTTAAGACACGACAAAAAAAAAGTGTTGTACTCTTGCTTGTTAGGAGTCAATCATTATTATTAGTGTCATTGTTATTATGTATTCTTATGTACTTCTCTTCATTCATTCATTTTCTTTACACTGGAGACTATCCCAGCATGCATTGGATAGAAAACAGGGTTATTCATTCATTCATTTTCGGGGGGCTGGAGGCTATCCCAGCATGCATTGGGTGGAAAACAGGGTAACACCCATGACAGGTCAACAGACCATCACAGAGTGAACAATCCACCTGACTTGCATGTCTTTGCTCTATGGGAGGAAACCCACGAACACGGGGAGAAGATGCAAACTCCCCACAGAAACGCCTGGAGATTGAACCCAGGACCTTCTTACTGTGTGAGGTGACGGTGCTAGTTAGAAGTATCTGCCCAACTATATCTGCACTTGAATTTACTGCTCGCTTTATCCCACATCAGTCGCTCTGTCTCGTTTGCCTTTGGATGCAAAGTAATCCAAAAGTAACTGAAAGTAATCAAATGACATTACTGAGGTAGTGGTAGTGGTAGTGAGGTACTGATTGGGTTTTAAGATGGTAATCAGTAATATATAACAGACTACAATTGTAAAGTGAACTTCGACCTTCCCTTCCAATCCTGCAAGCAGAGTAATTCAATAATTCAGTCATTTTTTGTCAATCAGTTCTAACTAGATAAAAAATAAATGTGCGTGTCTTTTGTTCCTTACAGATGAAAGATATAAAATACAAAAAATAAACTTCCTTTTTTTAAAGTTCTGAGGCATATTATTATGGTTTGAAAAATGTTCCTTGAAATGAAAATACTCAAGTTTTATGACTTTTTACATTTTTGTTATTTTTTTCTTTTTTCTTTTTTTTTTTACATGGCAGCTGTTTTTCCACCACCATGACACATATGCTTCAGATCTTTTTAGGGTTTGACTTTGTTTATTTGTTGTTGTATTTTATGTACAATAAAAATTAGACAACCTTTTGGTCTTCAAAAAAACCCCTTTGTGCTTTGCTTTTGTGTCCCGGTTTGGTTTGCAGCCCAAAACAAAGGGCAACAAGTGCAAGATTGTGCCTGTGCATGTGTTTGTGTATCTGTCTGTGTCTTCGTGTATGGGTGTGTTTGCCTGTGTGTATATGTGTGTGTATCTGTGGGTGTGTAGTCCACGTCTGTCTTTGTGTGTTTGAGCTCACGACCCCTCTACCCATTGACAGTGGCTGTATCGATTGAGACACGCACACTCTCTCTCTCTCATTCCCTGTTTGTCTCTCTCTGTCTCTCTATCGATTTAGACCTGCAGCAAATGACTTATTCCATTTACATGACTCTCGATGAATACAAAGGAATCCTTTTACTGACTCATACTGAATACCAAAAGGAGAATCCGGAAAGTGACTTGCGCTGACTGCCAGATGAATCTCTGCGTTAGCTTACACCGAATACTAAAAGACAATCCCATCACTGACTCGCGCTGAATACCTGATGGTGATACCTCAGCCTCTCTGGGTGCTGCAGGGCGGAGCTAACTTGCTCCCAATGCTCTCTTTTGTTCACCTGTTTGCATCACTAAGTTATCAGTTCTCATCGATTTACTGCGTTTTAGCAGAGAAAGCTATTTATGCCAGTTATGAGTCATTACAGCTCAAGATCACAACAAAAACACAACAAATAGATGTTTTGGATTTTTTCCAGCGATGCAATAACACAGGCCGTGGATGGGAATCTACAAGTGGGGGACGAGTGTTTACCCCGCTGGCGTATTTTTTTCCTGCTAGCTCGCTCCATGTGAACCTACGCCTTTTTTTTTTTTTTTTTAAATTACAGTCCATCCCCCTTTAGTAATATTATTCTTGATTTAGACCGTGGGGAAGCAGAGAGGGAGACAGAGAAAACTCTTGATGGGATTCATCCCAGTGGGGTATATGTGTGGTTCAAGAGGCTGGAAGGCCCCAACTATCTCTGGGTTCAATTAGTCCTCAGCTCTTTGAAGGCCTCATGGAGTTAATTGCTGCTCTGAGTGAATGAGTGCGGTACTACCAGCCTTAACAGTGTGATACCATAGCCGAAGAACAGTGAAGACTTTCACAGTTCGGTGATCATTATCTTTACTCTACGTTTGGCCATTGCACAAGGATGGAAAGCGATGTGACGTTAATGCTGGCATGAAAATAAAGTACATTATGGATTACTATCAAACTCTGGAGTCATCTTAAGACCTTTTCCTACTAAATAGTTATGCTTTTGAGGATAGGGTCATCTGTATTTTTGAAATATTGACTGATGTAGTTTTACAAAATCGATAAAAATGCTTTGGAATGAAACCCCTGTGTGTCTTCTGAACTCATCCAATCTTTGAAATGAAGTTAAAACTTCACTGTCGGTGTACCTTCAACATTTGGCTCGCCCAGAAAACATGAAAAAAAAGAAGAAAATGTCACCTGTGACTCTCAAGCGGAACTGTGTTGTGTGTGAAAATTTAACGGTTCAATGGCAAATTTCAAAGGAGCAAAGAGAGCGTGTGTGTGAGAGAGACGAAGGGAGATGACGCAAGACTGTAATGTAAGAAAGAAAGAAAGAACAAAAGAGAAGAGAGAAAGAGAGAGAGGGGTAGAGAGGAAGGAAAAGAGAGAAGAAGACGAAGAATGAGATGAGAGGGAGAGAGAGAGAGAGAGAGAGAGAGAGAGAGAGAGAGCGAGCGAGAGATGATTGATGGAGCCAAAAAGCCGATTTCTTGCTTCATCTGATCTGCATTACTCTGCAATCAGCAGACACTCACAAATGTACCTACCCACACACGCACGCACATACACACACATACACTTACCTTGCAATCATCATACACACTGGTAGTCTGCAATCAACACACACAAGTTACTGATCAGATACTGTCATTAACAACACTTGATACACACACTACATACACACACACACACACACACACACACACACACGGTTCTAGTATGGGTAGAGAGAGTCAGTGGAAATAATACAGGGAGAAAGACAGAGGGACACAGATGAATAGACACACACACACACACACACACACACACACACACACACACACACACACACACACCGCTGGGGGGAATATGTGAACAACAACTCATCACCACCAACGGCACCGTAAGGGAATTGATGGATGCCAATTTTAACACGTGTTAATAGCAACATCTATCACAGGGTTTTGCAGCCTCACTTGCTTTCTTTGTTTTGTTGAAACTTTATTGATCCCCGAAGGACAAATTCATGTTTTCACTTGCCTCCTCAACAGGAAGGTCAAACCGCAGGGTCAGCTGCAGAACAGCTAACCTGGAGCTGTCGGGATTCAGCAGCTCGCTCAAGGACAATGGACTGGTAAAATATCAGGATTTTATTGTATATTTTTAACTTTTACATACAATATATATACAATATTTGGCTCATTGCTATTTGTAATGACTATTGCATACTGGTATATCGGCTTTGGAGCCCAACATTAAGAGTATAGCACTTTGTGTCAAGAGCACATTGAGATTCTGTGGTGAAAACTGAACTCACCAAAACTGAACAAATACTGTAGCACATTTTAAACCCCCTGTGTCAGCAAGCACCTGCCCTGCCGAAGGTCCCCTGACCTCATCACGGTGCGTGCTGCCCCAAACTACACTGTCTTTTGAAAATGACACGGCCTTGTCGAGAATCTATATTGACATTTTGTCGTGCATTATCAATGGTTGGGTTTGGTCCCGAGGTCATGAAACACCACTTACTGTGAGAAATGAAAAGAATAATTGGACAGAGGTTATCCTGGATATGCGGTGCACCAGTAAAATCTACGAAGGTCAAAGGGAAGTAATTGTATCTCTGCTTTTACTTCACTAAAGAACGGTTTGAGGTACTTGTACTTGAGTATCTCCTTTATACCTTTACTTCACCATGTTTCACAGCAAATATCCTGCTCTGTACTCCGCTCCGTTTATCAAACAATGACTTGACACAAACAACGAGAAAATATTTGGTATTTAAGCACAGGAAAGAACACACACACCCCAATACACAACCCTGCTTAACATAGGGATGATAGATGAGTGTTCAGATGTGAACACATTCTGAAGTCCATGAAACTGATGTTCTCTCTCTCTCTCTCTCTCTCTCTCTCTCTCTCTCTCTCTCTCTCTCTCTCTCTCTCTACACACACACACACACACCCACACGGACTCCTGAGGAATGACTTATTGATAGTGTAATGTATGTGAAGTCTTTCAAAGGAAATGCATGCAAACACACACACTCGCTGCATGTGGATGAGTGATTAGTAACTTAATGTTAGTGAAGCGTCATCATTTTTCAGTTGAGTGCTGGAGGTTTGTTGGTATGAATTATGACCTCTATATCCCCATCCATCTACCGCTCTCCCCGTTTCTCTCCATCCTCCCTCCATCCAGCTCTCTCTCTTCTTTTACTCTCCCTTTTAGACTTTCTCTCTCTCATTTTCTTTCTTTCCACCATTCATCTCTCTGCCAGTCTCTCCATCCCTCTCTCTCTCTCTCTCTCTCTCCGTGTGTCTCTGTTTCTGTCTCTCTCTCCTGCTCTTCCTCATCACTTATCTCTCTGCTTGCTTGATCCTCATAATCAGATATGATTTATAGTGGCACACGCACACACGCATGCACGCACACATACACACACACACGCACACACACACACACACACAACACAAACACACACACAAATCATTAATCAAATATTTGTCCTGTGGTGTGCTATCATAATTCTAATGATAGCAGAATCTCTGGAAGATTAAAAAAACACACCGTAACAAGATGCTTCCTGATAAATTACTCTCCTTAAGCATTTTACACACACACACACACACACACACACACACACACACTCACCCCTCTCCCTCTCCATCTCTCTCCGTCTCTCTGTATTTTCTCATCCTGTTAGCTGATGCTAAAATGCTAAACGACACCATAGCATGCTAATGGGAAATATGCTAATCCCATTAGCATGCTAATGAGCACTGGTAGCTGATGTTAAATGGTGTTCAACTATCATATGAGTTAGATATGAGTTATGGCTGTATTTTAATGCTATGGGGAAAAACAAGTGTATCTCCAGTGTCCTGCAGTAACCTCACGCCTCAGAACCTTTCAGGGACGCTTGCTTTATTTTCCCCATTAATGCACGTTGTGTTTTCCCCATCTTACAATGCATTGTAAATGATTTGTCTTGGTCCCAGGGTCATGAAACATTTTCTACAGGGAGATGTCAGTGTCACCTGTCATTACAGTCATGCCAAGGTGGCTGGTGTTGTTTTCCTCAGAGTAGTACTATAAAGTAAATAGGTCTGTTATGTTTTGTGTCAGGAAGACTTTTATTAAAGGTCTAGTAATCCTGACAAACTAACCTCTGTCCTGTGAGCTGGTAATATTTCAGTCATCAGTTGCCAAACTCTCTACAGGGTATTTACAGAGCTGTTTATTTGCTGATTGCTACCCTGTCGTCCATGTTCTCTCTGTTCGTCCTGCAGGAGTGCCAAAATAGCAGACATCATGTTGAAAAGTGAATTGTGACAAGACATTTTTTTTTAAAACCTGAAAAGTTTTATTTTCCCAGTCAAATCAAGCGCTTTTGAGATATTGAATTTCAGATGCCTACCTTTTTTTGGAAAATGGATAGCTAATGTTTGGGAATGAAACCCTTCAAATAGCAGCCAAGGTAAAAAAAAAAACTAAAAAAAAACTTGGAGCTGAAAAGCTTGAAAGCTTGAAAGTAGATACACAAATGTGGTGAAAACGACACAGGCTTGTTACGACTTCATGCTCTGAGGCACTTTGGCAGCACTGGGCACCATCAGTACTAGTACTAGCAACCCTCCCAGTACTAGGCAGCCTCCCCTCCCCCAACCTGTTACCCGTAAAAGATAAATAACATAAAGTGGAGCTAAACCACGTCTTATTTTAGAGATGATCGATAAAATGTTGCACTCAACTCTAAATTTTATTGTCAGCGGATATAATGAAGCTATATAATACCATAGGAGAGAGGGAGTTGGATGGAGGAGGGCAAGCAAAAAATGTGTTATAGTGTGAGATACAGATTAAGGGTGAGGGTGGGAGGGAGGGGAGATACAGCGAGAGAGGGAGAGGGCAAGGAAAAGAAAGAGGGGGGATAGAGTAATAGATACAGGAATGAGAGGAACGATAGAGGGAGAGGAAGGAGGAGAGGAAAGGTAGAGAGGGTGGGATACAGGGATGAAGGGAGGGATGGGGATGAAAGATAGGGAGGCTGGGAGAGATAAAGAAAAGAGAAAGACGGAGAGGATAGGACAGAAAAATAGATACAGATGAGACAGAGAGAGGCAGTCATGACCATATTGTCTGTATTAACTGCGGTGTGTATGTCTGCTTGTGTGTGTGTGTGTGTGTGTGTGTGTGTGTGTGTGTGTGTGTGTGACGCAGAGCAGAAACTATCCCGTGAGGACAGACAGTAGACGGCACTGATGTAACTCGGTTTGTTTCTCTCTCATTCTGCTGCACGGCTCTGTACCGTCGTCGTAAATTCTTCGTCTTTCAGTACCACTGAGAAACGGGATTGTTTTGGGTTGCGCTTTTTATTTACAACTATCGTGAGTCATGTTTTGGGTTTGTGGTTTCGATGTTTGGTATTTCTTCATGCACTGGGGTCCAAATGTCTGATTCCACTACCAAGAACTCTTTTGTTTCATCATTTATCAAAAATGAATACAGATCTTTAGTCAAGTGATATTTCTCAAACAAGAGTACATAATAATAATAATATAGAGGACCACAGTCAATATCTGGGATCAGATGTTAAAGGATCAAAACAATTCCCACTGTGTATTAGGAGTACATGTGTTAATATTTCAATGACGTTTATGGTGTGACAACAATTTGAGACAACCTCACCACATGGTGCACAAACAACATATATTTCAATTTCATACGAGCATGTCAAGTATGAGAAGTATCAACTGAGTAAACAAATTGTGTTTTGATAAATGATGAAAACAAACAGTTCTTGGTATCAGACTTTTGGACCTGCACTGTATATTCTCTCTCGGTCCGCCTCTCACTTTCTCTATTTCTATTTGTTTGCAACCCTCTCTCTTACTCAACGTTCAGACAGGACGTGAAACGTGGTGGTGCGAATGCACGCAAAGCCACAGGAAGGAGGCAAACGGAACGAGCTGGATGCAACTTCGCTCTAGGTGGCACAAATTGAGGCAGAGAGCTGTTCACTGGGTTTGAAACGTTTCAACTTGAGCGAGAAAAACGGCTGACGCAGCAAAGCAAGAGCCAATGAGCTTCAAGCAGGCCTGAAAATGTCTTTCCATAATGGACAACAAGTAGTGTGGTTTCCCCGTGTGATACATCATTTATCTTCCTATGGTGTCAAGTGGCGTCATTACATGTGCCCGCATGTTGTCACACCAGTTTCACTCGCTTATTTTTCTAGGAAAGCAAACCAAATCATGTGAGTAAAGCCAAGCAACGTTTCTCAGGCGAAGTTCCTGTCTGAACATAACTGTCTCTCCATCCTGAAAGTGTAATGTTCTATAAAAAACTAACAAGTGCTGGGGAAAAACATAACAGTGGGTCTTACACTCATCCCCAAACTCGTAGATTTCCTGCCCTGACCACATGTTTGTTTCTCACCAGCGAGCAAAACTAAATCTAAACACCTACTGTATATTGTCGCTTCCAGTAGTCATGATTTGGTTTGCCACCTTGCACCTTTGCACCTACTAGGCTGTACTGCTGTATCTTGTATCTATACCTCAGCAGGTAGTTCCTGTTGTTACTCTTTCATGCGGTGCTGTTCTGTATGCTTTACATTTGTTGTTCTACTCCTTTGCATCTGCCGGATTAAAGACATTCAAGTTTTCTAACCAGGTCTCCCCTCCATCTCTCTCTCTCTCTCTCTGTCACTCTCTTGTGTGAACTGTGTGTTAACATGTGAGCGGTGGATGTGGATGTGTGGCAAAGTTTTACAGACGATGTGGTAGCAGATATGACCCTTGATATTTCCTCTTTTTCTCCCCCTCTCTCTGTCTCTCTTTATTGCATATTAAGTGTAGATGTGGCAGAGAAGCTAGAATTTGAATCTCTTCTGGGATACAAGAAGCAACACAACTCTCATTGTTATGTCTGCGTCTTTACTGTGGTAAGGACAGAAAATGAGAGAGAGAGAAAGAGAGAAAGCGCGAGAGAGAGAGAGAGAGGACAATCCAAATAGTCTTTGTATGTTTGTGTCGTCTCCCTCCTTTCCGGGAGAGAAACAAAATCTCTCCTGATGAAACCATGAATTCTAATTTCGAGTACATTTTAGTTAATTTCCCTTTCATTTCCTGTTATCAGCTGTTCCTACTGCCCACTAAACAGGCAGACACATGCACATACACTGTGGGGCAATAGTTTGAACTGATTGGTGTGAAAGCCAATCAGAGCTGAGCTCGTTGCAGTGTGATTTCCCTTTGGGTCATTTCCCAGCTGCTGTGTTTAGTGTGTGTGTGTGTGTGTGTGTGTGTGCGTGTGTGTGTTTCCAGGTTTTCTTGGCGTTGCTCCATCTCCTGTTTGAGAAAATTGTCTTTGTTCTCTGATTTCCGATTGGAAAGAGAAACTACCTCTCTCTTTGGCTCGGTTCCCCAACCCCTTGCATCTCTATTTGTCTATCACTCACTCTCTCTTTGTTCTTTCCATCTCTCCACCTCATCATTTCCAATCTTTTTTTCTTCACTTCTTCTTCAACCTCTCATCACATCTGACAACATGCGATGGGATTTAGGCCTGATCAGTCTCCGTTTAGCCACTTGCTGACTTGAGCACCTCGTTCTCATCAGTGGACCTTGACTGTTCATCAGTCCTCCGTTGGACCACTGGATCATCACCTGGCTATCAACATCTCAGCCATGTAACCTGGTAACAATATTCAGAGTTCATGACTTACATCAAGGTTTTGGTTTGAGATACTCCAGATACTCCAGCACCCCCTGTGACCCTGAGCAGGAATAAGCGGGTATAGAGGAGGATCGGATTATGGGTGTAACAAACAGATTGTTCAAGGATTACACCGATGGGCCCGTTAGTCAAGGTACCCTTTATGTGCTGAGAGGATTGGCAGAAAAAAGAGATATCTACCATCATATCAGTGCAGTCCTCTAACAAAACATATACCATTCTTTTACAACTCCTCTGAATGAACACCATGATTGAAGTTTCCTCTAGACTTCCTCTAGTTTCTCTTCATTATTATTGTCATTACTCTCTTTCACACATTGTAATGTCAGATGTCTATTCTATTATTGCAATCTGTAGTATGTGCTTTATACTCTAAGGACTAATTACCCCTAATTTTTGTTTCTTCTATTTTCACATGTCTAACAGTGGCTCAGATTTTTCCCTTTGCTGAAAGAATCTAAAATGTTGAGAAGTTCACAGTAATATTTGTGATGGTCAGAAGTTTCAGCTGTTTTCTGCAGGTGCCTTACCTTGCCTTGCCATGCTGACGGAGACATTTCTGTTCCACTGCTGCATGATGTTGATAACCATGTGTTTTGTATTAATCCCACATGAGTCCCAACCAGAGTGAAAATAAAGACGTCATGGCGAGTGAACTTTGCGGTCCTCTTCATGGCGCTGAATCGACTTGTATCGTATTAGAGCAAATCAAAAATGAGTGCAATCACGTCGAATCACTGGCCTGCTCGAAGATATCTCCCCTGTATTGAATCGCTAGCTTTGTCGAATCAGACTCACATCCCTACTCTATATACTGTAGGTGGGGAGATAACGGTGGGGAGAGTGGAACCTGATCTGAACAGTGTTACACATTTTTGTCAGAAACGAGAGAGAAGGGTTTGTAAGGTAGCAGGAGGAAGTGAAAATGAAAATGTCTCAACACCGGTGCTGTGCCAATTCTTTAATTGAGTGGTATTCCCCTTTAACTTCTAAAAGAAGGCCCACTTTCAGGGTCACAAGGGTTTATTTTTGAGAGAGATGGAAAGACAGAGAGAGAGAGAGAGAGAGAGAGAGAGAGAGAGATGGAGAGAGAGCGAGAGAGAGAAAAAACAGACAACAGAGGGACACGGCGAGGGAGGGAAGGGCAAAACCTCATCAAAAAAGGAAAAAGATATACAAAGTTTAAAAACAGTTTTATGAAGACAAGAAGAAGAAAAAACTGCGACAGAGGGAGGAAAGAAGGGGTGGAGGGAGGGTTGATGTCCATGCATGAAAACAACTAAAATGTTAAAAAAGAAAGAGAGACGTTCGACCGCAGAGAAGCCGATTGCATGTTCAGATCTCCAACCGTTGGTCAAAACAACTACACACACACACCGCGCACACCCCGCACACAATCAGAACAGGGTTATTCTCAGCGATAATGTCTTTAGCAGCACCGAGGGCCTCGTGGAGTTTGGTCCTGTGGCTGGGCAGTTCAGAAACCACAAGCTATCGTGGTAGACTAGTTCGCTCCGAGACATGAAAAGGCAAAAAAAAACCTCTCAGGCGCACGTAAACGTAGAGGTTCAGTCATTCGTCTCGTCTGGGGATCACCTGCTCGCATGCCAGTAAAGCTGTGAAAACCTGGGTGGGGAAAATGAATGGGTAACACTCAGCAACACATGCAGACATGCCCTTGAGCAAGGCACTTAACTTCCAACTTGTTTCAGTGGAGCTGCTCAGTGGCCCTCAGTAGAAAATGTGAATGTTCAAACTTTGTTCATTACATGTATCGATGTCATGAAAATGTTGCCTGTGTATCATCACCTCTATGAATTCTCCCATTGCACATCACAACAAAACTTGATTTTTTTCTGCGAACCGCCTGGAAAGTCCTGGGGGACCGGTGGAGGTCCACGGACTGCATGTTGAGAAGCCGTGTGTGAGGGAGTTGTTGTGTTTGGAAACTAGATTTCATAGGGAGGCCCTGTCTCTTTTCTGTGGTCGCTGTCTCTCTCTTTCTTTCCCTCTTTTTGTCTGTCAGTCTATCAGTCGATCTGTTTGTCTGTTGTGGTCGGTGCTCATTTTAGCCCGGGGACAACTCAACTCTGCACGCACGCACACACACACACGCGCACACACACACACACACACACACACACTCACTCACTCACTATTTTGGCATCAGACTCAAACAAAACCACAATGGTCCAGCCCTTGGCAACATAGCCAAGATGAACTGACCACTTTGACGTCCGTCTGGACACACACACACACACACACACACACACACACATACACACACACACACACACACAGACAGACAAATAGGATAGAATAGAATAAATGTCATTTCTGTCACATCCCATTTGTTATTAGCTGCGGTTGGTCGAACGGTGGCTTCATCCACGTCACCTTTGTGCAATCGTTACTGTGTTACAAAGTTGTTTTAAAACATTAAGATCTACTCTACATTGTGATCTATTGTAGCAAGAGCAAAATATTTTTGGGATGAATAGATTTGAAATCACAGAAAGGTTGTTACAGCAGGTGTCAAATCACATATGGCTCAAAACTTGGATCGACGGCTTCGCTCTGCTCTGAAGGAAAGAGAGACGGATAGATTTCTTTCTTTTTCTTATAGACAGGTTAGAGTAACCACACTGCCCCCACCCCACACACACACACCCTCACCCCCCAACACACACACACACACACACACACACACGCACACACACACACACACACACACACATATACACCCTGTGCAGGGCCCCAGCTAAAAGCAGAGGGGACTATTTCCTGTCTGTGGAACCACACCCTGAGAGAAAAAGAGTGTAGGGCACACACACAGATGCAAGCACACACACTGGCAAACATGTGCATATTTTATCAGCGGCAAGAAAAAAACATTATTTCCATTTTGGTTTTATATATTGGTTATATATAATATATAGTAATATAGATTGGATGTCATATAGATAGTTAATATAGTATAGATAGATAGATAGCCAACACTGTTTCATCAACTAAGCCAAACCATTGATGATGTCATTTGAAAGGTCAGGAATACGCTGATGACATGCCCTTGTCTGTTTGTCTGTGTGTCTCTCTCTCTCTTTCTATCCCTCTGCTTCTGTCCTCTCTTTTCTCTTTCTCCATCGCGCTCTCTCTCTTTACTTCTTTCTGTCTCCCATCTCTCTCTCTCCCTCTCTTTCTTTCTGTTTCTCTCCAAGTTGAGGTCACCTGCCATGAGGGTCATCAATGAGGGACTGTCTATGTGTGTGTGTGTGTGTGTGTGTGTGTGTGTGTGTGTGTTTAAGATTAGGACAATCCTAAGTGAGGATGTGTGTGTGTGTCTGCCTGTGTTCTTGTTTAAATTGTGCTCAAAAGGATAGAAAGATGAGTAAAATCTGCCAAAGCGCATGTATGTGTGTGTGTGTGTGTGTGTATGTGCGTGCGTGCATGTGCGTGCATGTGTGGGTGCACTCAGGTACATAGTATAAGAGAAAACTTAGCCATGTATAAAATTGGCTTCACTGGCTGGCTGCTCATATTCAGTCAACCAGCCTTGTAGCTCCACACAGAAACTATCGTTCAAATCACCTTGAACGGTGAATCTCTCTCTCTCTCTCTCTCTCTCTCTCTCTCTCTCTCTCTCTCTCTCTCTCTCGTTCCACAGGCTGAGCTCTATTTTAGCAGCCAGCCATAAGAGAGTGGGCAAGGACTCAAATTGAAACCTGCCCATTTATGAATCAAATTTGTTCCGCGTATACATTTTCCACCGCGCACAGGACTGCATTAGCGTGTGTTTAGATAGGGCTGCATGTGTGTGTGTGTGTGAGAGAGAGAGAAATCTGTGTGTGTGTCACTGAGAAAGAGTGTGTGTGTGAGTGTGTGTGCGCGCAATTATGAATCATGCTATTGTCCACTCATCAACTATGTTTACAAATCACTTGATTCTGTATAAAAGTGATCATATTGAGGAGATCTGTAATTATTAATGCTCCAGTTATTTAGTTTTCACCGCCTGGAACGACTTTTTGTGTATAAGCAATGTTAACCAAACCTTTCAGTGTACCAAATATAAGGACCCCCCTTGCTCTCTTCCTAAAGCTAGACTAGACCAGGTGAATCAAGGAGAAAGCTATTTGACTTCTTATTGATTTCATCTGTTAAATCCACTTCAGTCACGAAGGAAGCGATGATGCAGAGGAAGAGAAGTCTCGTTAAAGGAAGATTTTTAGGCCTTGAGACTATTGAGGCAGTTTTGCAAACGTGGGTGTGCAAACAGCTGAATATGAGGAACATGGTTCAAATAATATATCACTGGACGACTAAATATTATACTACTACTGTATAAATACATATTATTGTACAAGTAAATGTGTTATTATGGGATGGAAGTGCTGAATGTGTGTCTGAATGTGTGTTAGGGAGGGTGGGCAAATAGAGGTGATGCTATGTGCAGACTAATGCTGATCTAAAAACATATTGTATCTATCTAGTAGTTATTACCTTGCTTTATTAGATTACTTAGTAATTTCATTTCTTTTTAAATAAATTGACTGTAAAAGAGCAGTTTTAATCGGCTGTGCATTCAGTCAACACGATAATCTTACTTCCTCTCAATGTCAAAGCTGCAAGTGGCAGCAGTCTTAGATCGTTCCTTGCATGGATTCAGTTTCTTTCATTTGCAAATAAAAAAATGTGGGTGAGTGCATGCACTTTTCCACACCAACTTCAGGGTTAAAACTTAACTACTTTGACATGAGTTCAAGCATATTGGTTTCATCAAATTTGTTTGTGAAACCTTTTTAGAAACGAGCCTGTTAGGCCGATAAAACAAGATCAAACGAGCCATAAATGATTAGTTACAGAATAGACTTGAACTTATCCTCTTCCAATATTCAACCATAACAATAAACAAGTCTGGAACACTGCACAATAAAAAATAATGTGTTAAGGCCAGTTAAATGTCCTGCATTTTATAAACATAGGATGATTTTACAGCCATCTTTGGGTTCAAGACCTTGAAAATCAGATTATGGTAGAGAGAAATTCGGCAATTAAAAAGTTAATATTTCTCTTTGTGAGAAATATCTTCTGTTCAGTGGTTTCCCACTGGTGTCACCAAAACATCCAGTTTTCACTGTTGCATTGTGAAAAGCAGTAGAGTGTTCCACAGTTAGCAAGAAAGAAAGAAAGAAAGAAAGAGACATTAAGAGTAAAGAAAGAAAGAGAGAAAGAGTAGTGCCCTTGGTCTGCTCTGTTTAAATGAATGCATCCTCACTCCTCATCTCCCCTGAGCAGAAAGAGAAGACGAGGGGAAAAACGAGGGGAAAAGCGAGTGAATATGGTGAGATGGAAAATGTGAGGAGCAGGGCCGGGGCTGAACTGGTGGTTTCACCAGTATGACTGTCCTATTGTCTGGTTCAACCAGAGAGAGAGAGAGAGAGAGAGAGAGAGAGAGAGCTGTGTTGTTGCAATGACTCTCATCAAATGCTATGTAAATATAATTTTAGTGTGTGTGTCACAACCAGAGTTAGAATGAATAAAAACAACCCATCCTGATTCATCCTGGTAATCTCCCCTGGTAGAGGTAAAATGACACATTTTTAGAGCTAATATTTGCACCAGCACACACTCATATGTTTGTATTACCTTGTGAGGACATTTGGTCCCCATAGAAATACAGGGACACACATACACACATAGACATTACAGGTGCAATTCATGCTAGCAAGGACTATAGCTTCCTCTCTGGGTAAATCCCCCAATCTCGACCCTCTTGCCTGCATGATAGACAGTGGCTATGTTGACATGCATGGAGTGACCTGGCTGCTGTTCATACTCCAGCTCAGGTCTTATTTGGCTGAACCTTTGATACCCTGCAATTGATTATCCCTGCTGCCATGAATAAACCTATAAACAGAATGTTCCTGTCCACCTGTAGTCCACCATAGATAGAACGGTCCACCCACAAAAAGTATGAAAAGATGCAGCAGCCAGCTATCCCTCTCCCTATTTCACTGAGCAGTAGTAGGAAAATAGTAATGATAGCAAGTAAAGAATGTAAGTAAAAATTGAATTCTCTATGCATGTAAACATAGCCGCTGACACTACCAATCCAATCCAATCAATGTCGTGCTCATATCTGGACAAAGGACAGTATTTCTACCAGTGGAGTGAGTCAAACCAAGTGCTCTAACTCTGCGACACACACATGGCTGAGAAAGTAAGCGCACACACACACACACACCGACATCCAGAGAAGCATGCAGTTTCAGAAACCTTTGGTTATAATCAATAATGATAGTAACAGTGCTAAGTAACTCTCTCTCCCTCCCTCCCTCTCTCTGGGTAATGCCATATGCCACAGTGGGACAGAGATAGATTTATATCTGGACTTTTACTAAAAGCCCCAAAGTTTCAAAACAGCATTTTAAAATCTCATTTCAAGCCAGACACGGAGTCTCTGTGTGTGTCTTGTGTGTGTATATGTGTGTGTGTATATGTGTGTGTGTGTGTGTGTGTGTGTGTGTGCATGTGTGTGCGTGTCTCTGGTGCCCTGCCTATGTCTAAGAGCAGAGAGAGAGACAAAGAGAGTAAAAGAGAGCAGAAAAGGGGAAAGACAGAGAGAGGAGAAATAAACAGATGGAGGGAGAGAAAAAGACAGAGAGGAGCAGAGAGAGACAGTCGACTTGCAAGCAGAGGTGTGTATGCACAATCTATAACTGTTAGACAGACAGATGGGCAGCCTAGCGACTAGTCAGCATGTAAACTGAAACCAGCTTTACTTTTTACAAGTTTTGCTTTCCACAGCTTCTCTCGGTCGTTCTGTCTCTCTCTGTCTGTCTCTCTCTCCCTTCTCTCTCTCTCTGTCTCACTCGTTTGTTCCCTTATCCCCCCTCTCTTTATGTGAGAACTACTATAGGCTATACTCCATGATATAAATTAAGTTTACGAAAATGGTTCTGGGCAAGAAAGAAAAAAGAGGAGAGAAATGCAAGTGATATAATTACAAATGTTCTCCATTTTACTGCAGAGGAGAAACAGCCACAGGTAAACAGCAGATAGAAAGATATAATGTAGTAACTTCGCTGCTCTGTGGGAAGGTTTTCATTTGATCTGGGTGTTTTTGATGGATGAGTTTGAAACTGAAACTTCTTAAAGCCGAGTTCCTTTACAAACTATATCCTGAGATACACAGTGTGTGAATAAATACAATGTATTACTGATAATACAAAATCCCCAAAGGCTACGATACACACAGAAACTGACAGTGATAATACTACTCCTGATAATGGGTTTTCCTAGTGAATTAATATAATACTATCTTTATCTAATCTACTGTTCATTTGTCTCGTACATTTTCCACAGTCGGGTAATTGTGAATGCAAGACAAGGCAATATTAAGAACTGCTGAATATATAAAAATATTCAGATGCCTTCTTCAATAATAATATTTCTTTATTTTCATTTTAACAAGTTAAATGCTCGTAGTTATTTCAGTATTTAGTACCTGAAGGTAATATATACCTACATCAACTACTTTAGGCAAAGTATGCTATATGATACATATTACATTGTGAGTATAAAAATAGATAAATATCTATATATATAGACCTATTATATATTGTATATATATTGTATATATATTGTATATAACAAAGATAATAAAGTTTTCCATATATCACGTACCATAATAACCAAAATATTGTGATCACTTCCTCTGTATAAGAAAAATGTAGGACGTGAATATTGCATGTCATACATTTACTAAAATGATGCATTTCATCCTACATACGTTTTCTTTACGTTTTCTATATATATAACATCTATAGAAGGAAAAATATTACATATTATTATTTTTACAATATTGCCTTTTACACTTCAACTCCCTAAAATTATACATCTTATTTTGAATATGAATCATGCAAAATGATGCAGTGCTTAGAGGGAGAGAGAGAGAGAGAGAGAGAGAGAGAGAGAGAGAGATCCACACTCATAGTCATACAGTCATCAATTAGAATGAATAGAAAAGACCCTTGTTGATAGATCCTGGTATTCTCTCTCTCTCTCTTTCATTCTGTGTGTGTGTGTGTGTGTGTGTGTGTGTGTGTGTGTGTGTGCGCACTCAATCCCTCATACATACAGAGTCAAAGCGCAAAGCGTATAAATTCAACAAGGCCACAAATGTTATCCTGAAGCATCTCACTTCAATGCAGCAAACAGGAATTTATAGTTCTACGCATGCAAGTAGTCCATCATAATACACCCAGCATGCCCCGTAACAACTTGAATTTGTGGCTTTCAATAGTCTTTTAAATGAAGTGTGTGACAGAGAATATTGTCTTTAGTATTTTCACTCATAAATATGAACTTTTTATATTACTTTAATATAAAAGTAACACATTACACATATGGAAATATAATATCACAGTCCAATTAGATTTAATTGGAGGATAGGAAGTCACCTTTAATTGGTCCATATGTTTTCAGCCCACTGGGCAGTTTAATTCACACAGAATGTGTGCTAGTTCATGACTTGTTAATAAAGTAATGTAGAAAATGAGACTGTACTAGGAAAGATGAAAGTATTTAAGTATTGAAGCTCTTGACCTGACCACAAAATAATGAAAATTCCCTACTAAAATGATATACCTAAAACAAAAAGGTTCACACATAATAATAAACACAAAGCTATCATATATTTGGCGTTGTTGGACATGCTATACTTTGTTGGTTTGTGGTGTGGTCGTGTAATGGTTAGTTAGAACTCAATGCAAAAACAGTTTTACTATGCCAAAATTCAATAGGGCACATAATGAAACTCTTTTAATATTTGACAGCTCTTCAGTAAGTTATCGGGTTTATATAAAATAACAAGGTTGGATGTGTCTCCTTTAACTTACTAGTCCAACTCTGACTGCAGCGTTACTGAGCATTATTTCATAGCAGGACCGGTCTGGGCACAAAATTCAGCTCTGGCAATTTTTGCCTTGACCGGCCCATCTGTTTATTTATTTATTAATTACTTATATACTTATATACGACATGAAGCCTCTACAGAAAACAATGCTATACCTGTCACTTTTCACAATTAAACTTTTGTTGTGAATTTCTAAATTAAAATCTAGCATTGCTTTGTCTGTTTTAGAGTTATGTGCGTTGTGCACACCAAAAATAGTCCATTGGCAGTAGATGATTTTACAAGCTAGCGCAGGTTTTGGCAGCCTGAAGACCCACAAATAGAACAGAATACATTGCACAGCATTAGGATATCAGCATTAACTAAAACGCTATGGTCAATATAAGCAAGACAAAACGTACCTCAAGTTAAAGTCTACAGTTGGCACCAATAAAAGGGTGCACTTAGGCTGCAGGTTATCATAAAAATCTGTTAATTTCAGTCAAAAGGTGCACATACAGGCTTTCATGAAACAAAGCGTATGATCGACACATTAATGAGCTATTGAGGAGTAGGCATCCAAACAATGGGCCTGATTCAAACTGCGTAAAGGTACGCAGGTCTTAGACGGATTGAGATCCTCACATTTGAGCTGTTTCTGTTCAGACATGGAGGATTTTGGGTGTGCCCTTGCTTGCACACAGGTTTATTCAAAACCTTGGCTTTTTTGTCCTGCCCATTGGCATGGTGGAAAATCAGGCCATGGACTTTTCTGCGTTTCATGTCTTTCTGCCTTGACTTTGAAGCTGCTACGTGTAGAATGTTTACCTCAATATGTCATTCTCAAATTAATTTTGATAGCATAGTATAATGCCTGAAGAAAAATTAGACCATTGGCAAGAAAATAGTTTATTCTATGTGTTTATTCTATGTGTCCCTGGTATGACTTCTCACATATGCAGGATTGACTTATGGGACAAAGGAAGTGCCTCAACCAAAACAGAAAGAGGACTGCTTCACTTTGAATGAACAGTACCCAAAATGGCTGATGGTGGAACCATTGAAAAAAACCAACAGCTGTACCCTCTTGAATAAAATGAAAAAGGATGTCTTTGAAGGAGGCAAAAAGCAAAGACGGAGAGTGACAGAGCGCGAGGGAAGACCAGAGTGAACCTCAGCTGGGTGTTTACTCGTTGGAGAGACCTCCTCGAGCTGAAGGGGTTCAAGGACCGACATTGAACTGGCTTTGTTTCTACTGGACAAGTTAGTGATTTAACAATATGTCTGTTCTCAAAGCTTCCTTTCTCTTCTTCACAGGGCTTTTTATTTGTAAACTGCATGTGGCAAAGGGGTCTGAAAGTTAGTTGTTAAAGTAACATGATGTAAATAGCATAGAGTACCAAAGTAGTACCAAAGTACCAAAGAGGCCAAATGCATGGCGCCTAAAATTATTTCACATGTCAACAGTCTAAAATAATGGGAACATATGCCATCGACAGACAAACTGCACTGGCAAAGTGGTCGCAAGTCAAAGCTTACCATTGGGCATAGACAGATTCCAGGATAGTTGCTAAACTATGGCCTCAAAAATGACCACAGAATTGAATCAACACCTCTGTTACACAGTCTCAACAAAGACAGTACGTCATGAGCTTCACAAAGCTGGTATTCATGTCAGGGCTGTCATTCGGGAACCACTTGTATCCGAGGACAGCGCACAGAAATGCATAACCTGTTGTATAGGGCACAAAACCTGAGCAATGGAAAAAAGTAATGTGGTCTGATGAGTCGTCTTTCACCCTTTTTCCTACGTTCAAATGGGTTTATGTTTGGAGAATGTCAAAGGGTGCCTCCAACCCACAATGTGTGTTGCGAACTGTTAAACATGGTGGTGAACCTGTAATTATGGGCAGCCATCGCGTGAGAGTCATCGGGTCTGACGATTGCTCTGCACGATCGTATAATGTCCAGGTTCACCCTATGGTGCAAACACTGTTTCCTCGCGATGTTCCCATATTCCAAGATGCTCCTATACACACTGCTAAACAAACAGTGGTTTCATGAACACCAGGATGAAGTCAAATGTCTTCCATGGCCCCAATCACCAGATCTAAACATCGTTGAACCTTTATGGGAAGTTGAGGAGTGGAGAGTGCTAAGTAGATTCCCACCTCCACACCTCGAAGAACTGGAGGTTTTCAGACACATACAGACACAATCAATTATAGATATAGATATTGTTTGGTGCTTCTGCTTATTACTGTTAAGAACTGCCCCAGGCAACGGGAGACAGAGGCCTGAGATATTCCCACATCTGCGGACACCCTGTCAAGGCACCTGTCACCAGGGTGGAAAGGGCACATTATCTGGAGTGACATGGGAGGGATGTCCCCTGTGCGATCTGTCATATCATCGGTCAAAAGACAGCACACCTCAGTGATCCAAGCTATCCAAAACAACAATGGATGCGCACGGCGTCTGCTATACTCAGCAAATGTAAATGATTTCTTGGCACCCTCTGTGGGGCCCTGGCGGTGCCGGATCTTTGATGACCCCGACCGACTTGTGTGTGAGATGAAGCTGTGTATGAGCGTGGGAATAAGATGAGAGAGGAGACAGTCTGTGCATAAAAGCTCATTCCCAGCATTCATTGTCGTATTTAGTGGAATGAGATTATTATGATTGTTTTTACTTTATTTACTTAATGTTAACGATGTTGGTTATTGCTTCTATGTATTGTGACTCTTCAATTCATATCCTATTTGTTGTCTTTGGCATTTTTTAGTATGCTGATGTGATGCTTGTTTTATATCTGTAAACTGAAGGGACCAGTTGACATATTGCAGGGTTTTGGGTGCATAAGGAAATGTGCTTAAGTCACTCAGAATGTGCATATCGTAATGTGACAGTGCACATGATTTATATAATCACCACCCCGAGTATGCATCTTGCAGGTGGCTGTGTGTCCCTGTACGTAACTCCAGGGTAACACCACTGCATGGCGCTTAAGTCAAGGTCTGTCCAATGGGTGCACTTTGAGGCCTACTTACTGTAAATGATGCATCACAGCAGAAGCAGGCAAAACATAGAATATCAACACTAAGGCTGGTGAAACAGCAGTCAAGTGTACAATGACTACTTGAAACAAGTTAATTGTAATCCTCTTCCTATGTCAGTCGCTCACTGACACACACCTGTACACATGCACAAAAGTAAATGTGTGTCTGAGAATAGAAGAGAAGTGTCAGTTCTGCATATATTGCAGCATTGGCATGGAGATGTTTTTGTTTCTTTTTTCTCAGCTTTCTCATTTTTTCATTTTTTGGAGACTTAGTGATTTCTCCACCGAAGACAAATTATACCTGCATTGGACGCTTGGTGAGTGATAATTTCAGATCCTGCTTAGAGAGAGAAGAGCTGCTCCTTCATTCATTTGATACCAATACCTGGATGAATTCTCAATTCTGACTAACTCAAGGGAGTTTCTTTGATTTCAGATAACTGTGGCTTTGAAGTAGTACTCTGATGACCGTTCTAAATAATCGCACTGTTAAATTAATTACCTATTAAGACGGTGAACGTTCTACCAGATAACCAGTCTAGTGCTGTGTCTGAAATGCCAACCTGATGTTTGAAGCAGTTGAGTAGAATTGCGTGATGATTGGTATCAAAGGCTGCACTGAGATCTAAAATAACTAAAATTGCACCGTCTCCTGCAACGGTTGTCAAAAGAAGGTCATTTGTAGCCCTCAGGAGAACAGTCTCAGTGATAAGATGTGATCTAAAACGGAACTTTAAAATTCAGAAAAGACAGAGAATATGACACTCAACACCTTTAGATAAAAAAGGAAGGAAGTTTGGAAATAGGTCTGTAATTATTTTATATTGTTTGATCCAAGTTCGATTTTTTAAGTGGAGGTTGAACCACTGTGTGTGTAAAACTGGGCAATTTAGTCTGGGCAAGGTTAGAGAGCTGTTGACAATAGATAAAATGCTAGGGCTAACAGTGTTAAAGATTTTGAAGTGTGAAGTGTTTGGTGGGAACAATATCAAGATGGAAGGTGGAAGATTTCATGTGGGAGATAGTCTCCAGGAGTGTTTAAAGAGATAGATTCAGTGCTGCAGAAATATCTGGGATAATAGACAGGTCCTGGACAGGGGGTGAAATACGTGACCTTATATCTTCAACTATTTTGGTATAAACTCCTCACACTGCAGGGGAGGCCTCTAAATAGTGGAGGGGGACCTAGAATTATGGTGTTCATCAGTCTCAGGCCATGTCCACACTAAGCCGTTCA
This sequence comes from Hoplostethus atlanticus, assembly GCA_034670405.1. NCBI lineage: Eukaryota > Metazoa > Chordata > Actinopteri > Trachichthyiformes > Trachichthyidae > Hoplostethus > Hoplostethus atlanticus. Next base: position 5,831,786 of record JAXDDX010000006.1, on the reverse strand, counting down.
AAACTGAAAATGGCATTTCCATGTCTAGCGTTTTCGTTTTCAAGCTTGCAATCCACACTAAACTACCAAAAATGCATACTTTCTTCCATGGGCATATGCAGACCACTCGGGCCGGACGCTAACGTGACAATAAAACGTCAGCGTTTTCAAAAGTCTTCATAAGGTCGGCGTATTTAAATGTATCCAGTTGGCAGAGCGTTTTCGGAAAGCTCCGTTTTCGGGGATCGAAAACGCTGGCGTAGTGTGGACGGAAGGCCAAAACGGAGAAATAAATATACATTTTCAAATTTAAAAGGCTTAGTGTGGACGTGGCCTCAGAGGGGACTTTGGCCTCAGAGGTAAAGTGGTCTGCCTTGTCTTGCTTTGAAGGTGAGTTCAAATCAATTATGGCAGCCTGGAGTTGAGACTCAGTAAAATCAAAGAGAGCCCCTTCAGCTCCATTAATTTTTAATGGAGTGGTGACCTCAAGAAATCCGCCACCAAATTGTCAGAGAGCCATGGCAGAGAACACACTGCTTGCAAATGGAAGGAAAAGAGGTGATGTGATTGGTCATGATTGTGCTGCAGGTGCACATCACACCTCTTATCAAAAAACAGTCACCATGCCCTGTGTGCTTTGTGCCATATACCATTCCATTGATTCACAAAAATAGAGCCCTATTTGTCTTCTTCATTCTCAAGAGTTGAGATGACCGCTGGACTGGTCTCCAGAAGCTAGGCCTCATGTACTTATCCTAGAGGTTTGTGGCAGGTTTCCTACTTCCATCTGGAAATACTTCAATTCTGCTTCATTGGATAGTGTAGCAACTTTTTCTTCTGAGTCTGAGTGGGGTCTTTGGACTTGAAGTTCCAGAGCAGCTCTTTGTCGTCCTGTTTTACAGATGTACTCACGCTAAGAATACTGATGCCTCCTTCCAAATCAGACTCTATGTTCCGTGAAGTAATAGCTCCCATATCATTTAAGGGAGTTGTGCTCATGAGTGAACCAGTATTTAGGAAAATTCTGTCCACTATAGAAAGACTCTCAGCATCATACAAGTACTCATTAGCCTCCTTTTGTACAGTTGCATCACCTTCAAGGAGCGAGGAGCATTGCCTCAACCTGTTGTGGTGCATCAGCATGCTGTCTTGGCACTCAGCAAAATATTGATGCTGTCATCTAAGAAAGCCTCGGCTATATCGTCTTAGTGGAATTACATTACTAATAGACTCCTTTGTGTCCTCCAGCAGAGAAACTGTGTAAACCTCATGGAGAGTATTCACTTCCTCTGCTAGAAATTCTGTCTCAAGCCACTGCTCTATAGTAATCTCATTAGTGGCCACATTCACCTCAGGGTCTGTTCTCAATGAGTAGCCACATTTTTCTGAGGAAGAGCCACTTCTAAAGCTTGCAGTGGCGCTTCATCAACAGGGATGACACCTTAATCTCTTGGATTTGCCTTTTCATTCTTCTAATGAATAGGCTCATGAGGCCAGAAGTAAGAAAAAAATATAGCACTTTCATAGACTCATGATTATTGTTCTGTAGAGATAAGGCACAATTACATAGGAATTTTAACTATGAGTTCTTTGGTTCAGTCCTTCCAATCCCCTCACAATTCCCATGATATTGGTGGTGATGATCATGGTGCTGTAGGTGGTAGATCTTAATTGGACTACCACAGGGAGTGGTCCTTTTTATTTCACCCCAACCTGTGTGGATCCTGGGTCCACCCCAGTTTACCAAAAAAATGCTTGGCAAGAATTTGAGGTGAAAGAAGGCTTGATTGAGCTGTAGTCTTACTGATGGTATTTTTTGCTGAGTGCTGGGCTTTGAGGTAATCCCTCTATTTCTCCATGCAATGTAGGAATCTTTGATAAATACAATGTACTTGTAAGAGCTTCTTTCCCCCTACAAGTTTTTTGCACATTATTTATCTTTTTTTATGTCTTGAACCTTTTTTAAACTTTAATAAAAAAGACTTTGCAAAAATGTTGAAATACACCACTGACAGCATTTTTTAAGAGCGCTATCTGTTTTTGGTGTATGTATTTATATTTTACAAATTGTCCTCCTGTCCTCCATTCTGCCTGCTGTTTTCAGAGTAATCTACTGACACAGTGGGGAACTAATGGACATTGTTAGGATTAAGTGATAACATTTTGAACAAACAATGAATTTCATACCAGCGGGAAACTAAGGGTCATTGGTGGGATTAAGCTCTACCAATTTGAACAAATAATGAATTCACCTTGGAAAATGGAAATTCAATGCAGGTTATTATTTTGAAAACAAATAATGAATTTAACCTGGAAAATGGAAATAGGCATTACACAGTTGGAAATAAACAATATTAAACAAATCTACCAATATCAAACAAATGGTCATATAAAGTGAGTAAACAGGTGGATACAGTAGAAAACTGGTTGAAGGAACCTACTTGTCTGTGCACCTGTCCGTGAGACAGACGTCTCTCGAGACTAACTGGGGAGTTTCTCTCTGGGAAGGAAAGACAGCAGAGACTTCACTTTGTCACTCATAAATAAAGTCATCAAACTGTTAGGATTTTAGATGTACTGTATAAGACTAACTGCAAAATGGATGTTGTCTGGTCTAGATGCTTGCTGGGGGCATGCCCTTCCTCCTAAATAGTAGCTGTATCTACACAAACAGACAGCAGACAGATATTATGCTAATATTCTATGTTATAAATCAAAAGCTTTGATACCTGATGAGCACTGTCGTAATATATGAGAAATTGGGAGCAATGCACAGATACAAATGAGTTCTTATTTTTGTTCAAAAGTCTATGAAAAACAGAACAGCTGAATAATATATACACTCACTGGCCACTTTATTAGGTACCCCTATCTAGTACCAGGTAGGACCCCATTTTGCCTCCAGAACAGTCTGAATTTTTCACAGCATGGATTCAACAAGGTGCCCTTCTGCACACCACTGTTATTTGAGCAGTTGTGGCCTTTCTGTTAGCTTGAACAAATCTGCCCATTCTCCTCTGACCTCTCTCATTAACAAGGTGTTTTTTGCTCACTTCATGTTTTTAGTTTATCGCACCATTCTCTGTAAACTCTGTACTGTAGTGGTGAAAATCCCAGGAGGGCAGCTGTTTCTGAGATGCTGGAACCACCACATCTAGCACCAACAATCATACCAAAAATCGCTTAGATCAGCATCTTGCCCATTCTAATGTTTGGTCGAACAAAAAGCTAAACCACTTGACCATGTTTGCTTGCTTTATATACTGAGTTGCATCCACATGATTTGATGTTTGGAGGAGCAGGCTATTCGTGTTAATGAGCAGGAGTACCTAATAAAGTGGCCGCATATATCTAGTGTTAATAAATCAAAACATTCTAAAAAAAAAACGATGTTACTTTGGAAATCATTCATGCTCACTGGTCAGTGCCACCTGGACAGAGACAATGACAGCGAGGCATTAAAACTGAATAATGGTAGAGAAGCATAAAATATTAGATATAAAATGCTTGGAAGGCATTTAGTGTTAAATATAGAGAAGGTCACGACAGGCCATTAAACACATGAGAAAGAACTCACTGACTTTTACTGACACTTATCTGTCTGTCTATGTGTCTGTCTGTCTATCTATCTATCTATCTATCTATCTATCTATCTATCTATCTATCTATCTATCTATCTATCTATCTATATCTATGTGTTTTAGTCTATCAATCTAAATTAGTGGGAATCAGAGGAATGATGAAGTGGCATTAAGTATTACGTTGTAAGGGAAGGTCACACTGGACGATTAAACACCTGGGAACCAACTTACTGTCTTTTAGTGTCACTGTTACCTTCACTGAAGTTTTACTGGCACTTTATGGAATATGATCATAATTTTACATAATATCATAGAAAAATAATGTATGCCATTTGGTGGACATTTTAATGCCTGTTTCCTTTTTTATTATATGAAGTTGACTGGGCAGTCCAGACTTTATCAGATTTGATCAGTTGTTTCAGACAGGCAATCGAGTCCACAGAGACTTGATTGCAGAGAACACACTTTTGTGGGTTCATTGTGGGTCATAAGGTGCTTCTGTGTCATTTGTCTTTATTCTCCTCTGTGGTTGTATAATGTCTGTATTCAAGCTGAGGAAACTAAAAGTATTTAAAGTTTACAGAAGAAGAAAATACGATTCTGTATTTCTGCTGACTCACATGCTCTGGTTCTCACAGGGATTATGCATATTGCTGATTACTGGGATGTGGTTTGTTGTTATATATATACGCACTTATTCATTGTCCTCTATGTATGCTCTGATTAAGGTCGGCTAGATCCAAAGCTTGGCATCAAAAATGAAAACTGTATTGATCTAAGTAAGCAGAAGTCTTCTCTCTATTTGTTTTTCAGACAGTACAGACAGAGGATGTTTTTTTTCTTCTGTTGACCTCATTATTAGCGAAACATATATTATTCTTTCATTGCTTCTGTGATTGGTGAGCAGGCAAACCTGATATTAACCTCATATTAACCTTACCTCATATTTTAACCTTAAATGTAAGGTGTACCTGCAAATGCTGTTTCTCCACATATTCTACCGTTAAATCTCTAGTTAACAGTGAGGGTAGAGAACTAAGAAGGCCAAAAACATTGTTATCTCATACTCCCTTAAAATCCTCCCATTCCCTGAGCAATGGAAAGAAAACCCAGAGAGAGGAGAGGAGTGAGAGAGGCATGTGACTTCAAATATAACATGAGGTTGGATGTGAACCCATGTATATCAGACAGTATGATGGAGAAACACATGAAAGAGAGGGATGTGACTGACGACACAATCCAAAATCTAATTTGACTAATTTCAAACACAACTGGAAAAAAGGGGACATCAAAGAAAGGTAGGTGGTTAAACCTGCAAAAAATAAGGCAGAATTCTAACCAATTTCGTCACTCGCTAGCAAGACTGTTGCACCATCTTATACCCCATGTAGTAGGAAAAGGCCTAGAAAAGATATTATTAGGACAAGAAAAAAGATTAGTTGCAAATCAGAGGAGGAAGGTAAGGGGACCGGGGCACATGGTTTTCAATTCACTCTGCAGTAAGAGCTGATCAGAACATAGAAAGGAAGGAATAATGGGAGGAAGGCAGGAAAACAGGAAAATTCACATAGAAGCAAATGGGAATGTTGTGTACAAGAGTTGTGGCAGGTAGCTGCATCATTACTTCAATGTGACTTCTCTTCTCTGCAGTCCACCTGAAGCCTGCGCCACTCGCAGTGTATATGCCTAGAGGGTGCAAAAATGATCCTTCTTAACTTTGTTTTTTGAGGGACAATGTTTGAAAAAGAAACAGTTCATAAAAAAGTTCAAAGTCCCTCTCTACCCCCCAGAAAGAGAGAGGAGAGGGGTGAGAGAGTTAACCGACAGCATGGCTCCCCTACAGTGCTAGCCAGGGGTTGCTCATTATTTATGTCTCTTGGTTCCCCCAAAACATTTCTGATTACACTTTGATTATGTTTGCATCATGACTGAAATGTAAACATTTTTAAGGCCTGATATACTATACAACACTAAATCAAAGAACAGCAAGTTAGGTGTATCAAATATTTATTTATTTCAATCACCCTCATCTTGTATGTCTTTGAACACCAATTCCCACACTAAACATATGCACTAAACATTCCCACACAATACATATGCACTCATGGCACTGTAGAGTAATATACCTGTTGTCCATGTACTGCATCACCTTCTAACTAGTGTGTACAGTAGGGATAAGATCAATTCAGATCAGATATAACCCTTGAGTGCAGTAGCTGATACTGATAGCTGTTACATCACCCATAGTTGTAACATCACCCATTTCTGCAAAGTTAGCAGTACCACTACCCTCACCTGGTTAGTTTATTTAAACTCTGTAGTTTGCCCCTGTAGTTAAAGGAGGTAGTGATGCCAGTTAATAGTTATTAATATGTACAGACTCCTGCCACTTTTTTGTTTTACAGTATAGAGCTGAGGCCAGAATAGATTTGGTTCAGATTAGATGATTTTATTTTTTGTTGTCTAAGGTTTGATCTAAGATAAAGTATGGACATATTGTGACAGCATCTGAGTTTTGCATGTATTTTGAAGTTGTGAAAGGTTTATTTACATTTGAAATCTTTGTAAATATACCTGGATTTAGAGTTATGATGGGTTCATGAAGTTGCAAAAAATGATTTCCATCTTTCCATCATTAATTACTTAGTTAGGATTATTTTATATACCCTGCAACATTACTAAATTATTTGATTCTTTAAGAGCCATTCTTCAAGGTGATACTTTCCCTCCCTAAGGCTTCTTGATATTACATGTTTGGTAAAACAAAAATAAATAAATAACATTAATAGTCAGTCATCTTCACCCCCACATCAAGTTTTTTTTAAATATAATTTCAACAAAGGTAATCACTAGGCAGCAAGGTGTGTTCCTTTATGTGTCAGTCTTCGGGTGGCATCTTGATATTCTTGATATTTATATTGTTTAGTTGGTTTAGTGATAGTAATCAGATTACAGTGTGTGTCCCTTTAAGAATCAGTCTTGGGTGGTTTCTTGATATTAATTGTGTAGTTTAGTGGTAAATAAGTATTAATGAATCAGATTACAGTGTGTTTCCCTTTAAGAATCAGTCTTGGGTGGCTTTTTGATAATAGTGTAGTTTAGTTAGTTTAGTGATAGTAATAAATCAGATTACAGTGCGTGTCCCTTTAAGAGTCAGTCTTCGGGTGGCTTCTTGATATTAATAGAGCTGCTGTGTCTTCCTCCTCTGACGTAATGCCCACTGCCTACAGACAGACAGGCAGAGAGGTCCTGTCACAGCAAAGCGATAACACTAGTCTGAACCAAAAATTACAGATAACGAGCTGCCTTGCTTTGGTTTGCTGTGACCACCAAATCCCGGCACTAAGCGGCTAAATATAACATAATACAATATCGGAATATCAGAGCCAAAACACCCACTAACTACTCGATATTAGCGTAGTTTGATGTGCTGCCGTGAAGCCGTAACTATCTCTCTTTCCCTCTCAGACCAAAGAAAAAAGAGACAGCCAAGACACAGTCACCCCGATCCGACATCATCAACAAACAAAAACCCCACAAAGAGACGAACCAGCCAGCCAGCCAGCCAGCCAGCCAACCAGCCAGCCACCATCTTAACAGGCTGCTGAAAGAGACAAACACAGAGAAAGAGGCTAATGCTTATTTTGATCAACAGGTAAGCAGCACCAAAAGAAACAACACCACAAATACACAACGTACGTACAACCCTAGTCTAGGTGGTGTAGTGGCATTGTAAAAAGCGAAATCCAACGCCGACGCACGGTTAGTGTAGCAGTTGGCGAAATGCATGCTCTCGGACAAGTGGAAAAATGAAATTACTTCATCTCAAAGGGCAATTAAGCTGTTATTGGTGCTTTTAGGAATCAAAAAATTGCTCTCTAAGCCGTTAGTAGTTTTACGACGAGCAGCAGTCGGTTTGCGTCTTATGTAACTAACGGCCTCAGAGCGTTGGTAAGGAAAGGGGGATCTGCTGAATGAGAGAGAGGAAAAAGAGAGCAGCACCGCTTTGAATTCACATGGCAATTTACATTTAGGTTAGGACACCCAAACGCTACACAAATACAAATTGGGGGCTACTGGGGACAGCTACTGCTTTGGTTAAGACTGAATTTGAAGCCAACAGCAAGGGGACGTGGAATGACTTTGCCGCTGCAAGTAGGTTTGTGTTTTTTGTTAGTTTTGTTTCTTATTTTTTCACAATAATTTGCGATAGCGGCATCCTGATTGGATTAGACTTAGAAACCGGGGACTTGGAGTGATTCTGTCACTACAAATATGTTATATGTAACTATCATGTGTTACTTTTTTTGATTTTCATTGATTACTTTTTCTTACTATTCCGGCTGCAAACTTGATACTCAAGTTCAGATTTCTTAGTCCTCCGAATGACGCACGTAAGAGAGAGAGAGGGGGTTATGGTGAAAGATGAGAGTTAGATGCCTATACTTTCTTCTAGGGGAAAAAGTATTGTAAGGCTAGATCAAAGAGAGGATGTTTATAAAGTGATTTACTGCGGATATGGCGCTATTTTTGCACCTCTTTCATTGTTAGGAAGGTCGAGAGCGCGTGGTGGATGTGAATTGTCGTAAAGACCCCAAAACAATCCCTGTAACAACTAAAAAAAACACAACAGGATATATCAACTTAGATATCAATTATTTATTTGTTATTGTTGTTGTTGAAGTTTTAATGAGTGATGCCGGGAAGGCTGAGTTGCATTTCCACTTAACTTTGAAAAGTCCCCCCCCTGTCGTAAGTAACTGTGATGTTCCTTTGAGATAAGGGAGCTGGGTAGGCATGACAACTCTGTGGGGAGAGCAGAGTATGTGAAGCCAGTACAATGAGGCACACACTGCAAGGAAGCTTTTTACATAGTCCTACACAGGCCCCCAAGAACTGCTTATGTGTGGACCGACTTTTATTCACCAGATAACCTCAATATTTTTTTCAAAACAGAGCAGGCCTGTGCAAGTTCTGTGTGTATGACCCCACACACACGCTCATAGTAGTTTTAAAAGCTAATACGCTTGCTATTTTATTTATTTATTTTTCTCCACAGATAACCTCACAAAGTTTCTAAAGACTGGTTGTCTAGTTCTACATGTTTTATTTTAAAATCTAATGCATATCTCTACATCTTTAGCTTAACATTTCAAAATCTGGCACCAAACGTTCTGCGCAAGTCATGATAAACTATTTGATAACCAATATAGACTTATTTCAAGTGTTCTAAAAAGTTAGGCTAAGTTTGAATCTTTTATTTAAAATGTTGCACATCTGCAACATTGCCTCACTTAAAGTTCTAGCTCCCAAAGTAGGTCCTTAAAATATTATTTCTCTGACAACTCGGCGTGTTTGTCAGCAGAGTAGGTAAAGCAATAGGCAGCAATAGGACACACATCTCTTCAAGCCTTGCCACTTTCGTGATTAATTTTGGAAACATCAAAATGAACAAAATGAAACTCCTGACGTTTTCAAGCTTTAGTTTGAAGTGCAGCTCTAGATCCAGCGTAGTAACACATCTCTTCAATTTTGAAGCCAAAAGGCCAGTTTATGTCCTAACTTTTCAAGCAAATAACCTCACCAAATTTTCAATGTGATTAATGGTTATTAAAAAAAACAAAAAAACAGATAAGCTTTTGTGTTCCAAAGGTTTTATTGAAGTTGAATTAAGACCTTTCTAGAGTTTTACAACAGAAGTGGTGTATATTTCTATCTCAAATGTTTTCAAATTGCTTTTTAACGTCTGCTTACCAAGTCCTTTGTTTCTGGGTGTATAATGTTGACAAAGTTTAATATCTAAAAGTTTCACAAAGTCCTTCAATCAACTTTTTTTCTATCAACTTTTCATTTTTCTTTTAATCTAGCATTGATTATGAATTTGATTCTCCAGTGTTTACTAAGGCTCTGTCCATCAGATTTCTAAGGCCTCTTTAAGTCCTGGTAAAGTATAATTATCTGCAGTAGCTGATATTCTATATGCAGACTATACTATATTTTATTAAAGTCCTTGTAGGTTCTATGCATCTTAAAGTTTTTCCCCTATTCCCAGACACATTGATTCTATGTACTGCAGATGTGTTCGTAGCCGCTGTTAACCGCAAACAGTTCTACCTAGTTAGCTCTCCTAATAACTTTTCATTTTTCCCATGCTCTCCTACCCGTAGATATCATGTATGTAATACATCTTTGTTAAACATTTACAAACATTTACAAGGTTCTATAAAAGTAGAAAAGAAGTGTATGTATCTATCTAGCTATAGAACGTTTTTCATTTTTCTTCTTCCCAGACACTGGATATTATAGTATATTACCGCCTTGTTCGTAGCTGCTATTAAACGTCAAAACAGTTGACGACTTCCTAAAGAGAACTTCTACTTGTAAAACCCTTTCCCGTATGTGTGTGAGTGTGTGTGAGAGAGCGCAGTGCTTTTTCCTGTGAGTGTGTGTTGGGGAGAGAGTGCTAGGGCTTGCTCATATGGCTGCAATATGTGAAGTTTCTGTGGTGGAAATGGGAAGAGAGAAAGTTTGGAGAGAGAAAGAGAGAGAGAGAGAGCGCGAACACATGGAGTGAGGGAAGTCAGAAATGTCCTGTTCAACTAGTTGGAATGTATCTCTTGTATTTTATTGATGGTTTGATGTTCTGTAAGACATGAGGAACAACTGTAGTGATTTTGTGGGCTGCCATACAATTGTCTTTGGTAGTTCCAAAGCAGTACTATGTTACGAGAAAGAAAGGACTGTTTCACATAGAGTGTAAAAAGGTGACTGTCAGTTAAAATGGTTTTACAGGGAAAAGTGGAGTGATTTTACTAGTAGGCATATGCTTGATTTTGCTGCTTCAATGTTTCTATTAGTATAATACTTTGAATAGAAAGAGACATGGCAATGTTTGTGATGCCTCGTTGTTTTCGTTACAATCTTTTGTGTGTAAGAGAAGGGGAAAATCATAGTTATCAGGGTAGGTAGAACTGTTTGGCATTTAATATAGTGGTTAGAAACAACGCTTGTGAAAACAGTTGGCAGCAAATCGAAAGAAGGAAGGGAACAAACGAAAGAAATAACTGGGGTGCTGTGATGAAATATGAACTAAAATAAAACATTATTTGTTAAAAAAAATAACAGCAGGTCAAGACCTAAAGAAGTCATATACACCTGACAGATTGAACCTTGGGCTGCTTTAAGGAACTTTGTAAACATTCCACAATCAAACTAAAAAGCTCACCAATGCCAGATGACAAGAAATGAGTTGATAGAAAAAAAGCTGATAGGTTTGAAACTTGTGAAACTTTAGTGGAACTCTTTAAACATTTCAATACTTTGATAATATATCTGATATTCTGAGGTTCTGGTTTTGATGCTACTCTCCAAAGGGGTTTAGAATAAGCGCAGCAGTAGAATAATCTTAAACCTGTAATGCCAACATTACAAGCAGATGATAACAGAAGAGCAGGAGGAGATGCAAGATCAGGTGCCAGTAGATGAGGGAGATAGGGGAGCAAGAGAGGTGCAGTCTTTTAGTTATTTTGCCGCACATTGTTTGCTACGATCCTTCATTGGTAAGGGTGACGGGATGCATGTAATCATTTCTGCCACAGCCTCTGATCAGTCACTGGTGTCTCTCTCTTGTCCTTGTTTGGCCTGAAGCGTGTCCTTGCTCAGAGCGTTGTGCTCAACTTAGAATGGCTCTCCTGCGTTTTGCTGATTGTTTTATGTTTCATAAGACAACAGGAACACATGGAGTTGTTTTACATTTGTCATACCGTTTAATAATAATAGACTAGTTAGAAGGGTTACTGGTGTTTAGAAGCCAGTTTTTGTGAACGTCAAAAGATGAATTACCGTAATTTCAATTAACGATTTCTTATGATCACGTTATGATAAACAAGTTTTGAGATTCTGTGGGTAGATGGTACATTTTCACTGCACTAGGACTTTGTTTAGACATTAACTTGCCTGTAAATGATGTAATCCCATCCAGAGACCTGTTGCTCAGGCGGATTGATATGTGAATGTGAAAAACAGTTTACCGAATTTGAGGGGAGACTGGCCTTATAAAATCAATTTAGCTTGAGTCTGAATATATGAGACAGTTAAGACTGTTTTATACTTCATTGTTAGAAAAAAAACTGTGGAGTGATAAAGTGCCTCCAGTAGTTGGCTGTTTTTTAAGACATTGAGGAAGACGTGGAGTGAACGTCTGGCTGGCATATGCTTTACTTTAAGTATAGAAGTAGATTCATATTATTGTTTTATAAGGCTACAATAGACACTTTCCCTGCTTCTTGGCCTTCTGTGGACTTACGCAGGGATTTCCTTTTTTTTCTTTTAAAAAAATGGGCTTTTGGGTACATCGCTTTGACAGTATTAGTTCTGTTTTGTGTTCTACTCCTGGTTTTTACTGTGCTGCGTGTCGACCGATCACTAATTAGGTTGTCTTGCTGAAACACTTTAGGATGGGCGATCGTTGACATTTACCTAACAGAGAGTAGACAGGTACATTGCTGCTTTCTCTCGCTCTCTTCATTTCGATCTTTTGTTAACAAGGGGGGATGTATTTAGTCTTTGTAACAAGACAGATATCATGTCGTTACGTGAATAGGGATCAGATTATTTTTCCTCAGGGTTTTTAAGGTTTTTGCTTTACGTGGACTCAACAACTCGTATTTGTTTCTAATGGAGATTCCATGTATTTCTTAAAGTGAACTGTCCTGATGCTCTTACTATTTCCAATAAGCTGGAAAAGGCATCTAATAGAGCAATCAGCTGTTAGTCATCTAAACCTCATCTGCAGTTCAGATAAAGGAAAGCATTCATTTGTCAGATAGTTTGTTTAAAGAGAAAAACTTCTAGCAAGGCGCCTGGCTCTCTTGGCTCATATTTCTGTAGCTAGCACCTCTCTATTATTAGGTCTCTTGCTTTGTTCGTGTCCCAGGGACACAAATGTAACTTATTTTACTGTCCGGGCACATTATTTCGGCTCTTGTGCTCCTTTATATTTGCTGCTTGTAACGCTGGTGATACAGGGATTTAAGCTTATTCTCCTGTTGCAGTTACTGGAAGTCACTCTGGAAAAGAGTGTCTGTTAAATGCCCAAAATGTCATCCCCACTCTCGGTCTGTGGTTAATACAGCCTTGTTTATGCTTGAGTTTGTCTGTAATGTCTTTTGGTCTTTTTTAGACTTTTAGTCCGTCTTCTAGACTGCCTGCCTCAGATAACGAACACATGGTTTTGGTTTAGGGTTAAATGATTTTTCCCCCCAGGTTTTTAGCTTTTTTTTTTTTTTTTTAGGACACACAAATCCTAAATAGATGACAATTTTCTTTCTTTTGATCTTAGACAGTAAATAATCCTTTTGTCAGCATCCACTGGAGAGTGATAGAGTGGTGGTTGAGTGGACTTAGGCACATACCATGTAACTGTAATGACAGAGGCAACAGGGTAGCCTAGTTGTTGTAGAGACTGTCCCGTTAGCAGAAGGTCTCAGGTTCAATCTCCATAACAGCCAATGTATCCTGTCGAAGAGCAAGACACTGAACCTGTTCACTCATCGTAAGTCAATCTGGACAAGGGCATCTGCTAAATGACAAAGGAAAATGAAATCGGTTCAAAATGGGTCAACGTTATGTTACCAGAATAATTTAGGGACCCATTTTAATCTTTGCACAACCCAACTTTGGTTCCTGAGCTAGTCTTAGAAAGTTAGTCATGGCTGCTTTAACTTACGTTGTGGCAGTGTGCTGCTGGTTTGGCTAGCGCTTACTATGAACCGTAATGTTCAGTTAGGAATTGATGGCCTTTTATAGAACACAGTGAAGGATTTGTTCCAAGGGTGTGTTCAATTAACTTTCAAATCAGTCAACTTGTAATTGAGAACAAATTAATGCTTTATCATCAGTAAATTAATTGCTGTTTCCACTACAAGAGCTGTTGTGTGGAAAGTCTGGCGTTGATATCGTTCTGTTAGACTTTCTGCACAATAATATTTTTATTTTTCAAAGTTCAGTTAGTTGCACAATTTTGACTCTTTAGTTAATAATACAGTGATACGATACACATTATTCAGACCTGAACTTTGTTGAGTGGCATCTCGTCTTCAGCATCCACCGCTGTCCAAACCTCACACTACAGAAGGTGTTAGCACCTAGACCTCTAGAAGACAGGAAAACCATGTCCATAATAGATAATGTGCTACATTTCTATGTCTTTCTCAACCTTGGCGTCTGGAATCCGTGCGGCTCTCTAGATAAAACAATGAATCAGTGTTAAGTTACTATATCAATATCTGATTGTTATTTCGAAATGGAAAAACTTCCACCGCATGCTTTTTGACTGTTTCTGTTTCTGTTGCCCTGAGTAATGAAACAAAGCTACAACGGTAATTTTTTTTTACATGAACTCTGTAATCAGTAGAATATACTTATCATGTGTTTCAAATGTTGGTTTCACAGATTTTCTGATCCCAATAGAAAAGTTGTGGAAGCCTTGGTCATTGTCTGCAAATTCTAAGGCTGCGGATGATAGTAGTCAGTAGCAATAGTGCTTTCTTTATATAGGCCTTCTGTGTATATATGAGGTCTAGTTACATTGTGATGGCACATTAAAAGTTGAATCAGTAAGGTGGATTCAAGCTTGGCCACTGGCTCGTAGTAAGTCTTGTTGTGATCAGTCAATAAAACTTGACTCATAGTGTTCTCACATTTTAAAGTTGAGTTTGCTCCACACGGAACGATATAGTGTGATTACAATATATTGGTCACAGTATATATTGAACCAAAAACCACAGAAAAAAATCATTAAAGAGGAATCTGTTTTGCAATTGAGGTGAATTATTGCCCTCTTTAAATTTTAATGTTTTCCTTGCATAATGTATTTGAATGGGATCCATTATTGCCTTTCTACATAGCAACAGTACATTATACGGTTGTAGTTAGTGGAGTGAACAGATGTATGTCAGCTGGCCAATAATCCTTGTAGCCTATCACAGATATTGAATCAGGACCTTGTAACTCACTTTTAGGTGCTTTTTAAATTTATTTCTAAGATTAAGATGCTTTATTTGCCGATTTGCTCAAGGTAGCCAGCATTTGGCTTTGAGCCTAACCCTCTGAGATGTATGCATACACAACCCCCTGCAGAGACATAAGAATTGAATTTAGAGCTTTGATGATGCTGCTCTGTATTTCTGCTCTAGCAGACAATATACAGTGGAGAGAGGCAATAAAAGTCGTGAACCGGACTCAAACTCACGGCAGTACAAGTACATTTGTGTACCGTGCTCTGGTGTTCCCCTGAGCACAGTCCCATCTGTAGTTTCTTTCAGTTTTCACAGAGTGCACGGCAGACAGACGGCAAAATGAGTTGCGGAAAATGTGACACTGGCATGAGTGGCATGAATTTGAATGTAATTTCTGTTGTAAGCTTCTTTGCGTCAAAGCTGACGGTTGTGTAACACACAGGTGGAGAGACTACTGGACTATTTTTCTCGAGCAGAAGTAACAGTAGGCCTGTTTGTCAAGGAAGCTACTTGGGTAAAAGTGAGAGTAACTCACTTCAGTGTGAGGAAGCGATCGGTTGATATGATTTTATGGTACACGCCTTAGCCAACTGAGACGCCAGGACGCCCCGGGAGACATGGTATGTGAGAGGATGGCCAGAACAACTGGTTTTCATAGTTCTACCATTCTGTTGACTGAAAATATAATTTAGTTAAAATTGAGAGTAAATACTTTAAAGTACAGACTTTTAGAAGCATACAAAAAATAGTAGTAATCATACAGTAACTCAAATAGTAGAAGTGTCAGCTAGACCTGTCTTGCCGAGACCTTGTATCTCCCAAAAGATAATCTTATAAGTAATAATGAATAATAGAGCATCCGTTCTTATGTCTTATAACATCTCTTGTTTATAGTTTTTCTGTATTAGAGTATTGGAGAACATACACTTGCTGAAGTGACTGAGAGTGAATACAGTTCAGACCTGCTGACAGCTCGATATCAGTTACTGTAACAGAGTCGATCAGTTCCTTGCTTCTTCGGGTTGAGGCTGAGTCTGTTGTCTCGTTCGTTACTCGGTTATGACTGAATTGACTCGTTGATTGTATATTTCTGTACTGAAGGTTAACTGTATCCTGTGGCAACAGTCAAACCAAGAACGTCAAACAAATAACATCCATGCACATGAACACACACACCACATATCCCTTATCTGACAAATCTGCAGGTTTCTCTGTCTCTGCTTCACTTTTTCCTTTCTCTGCCTGCCTGCCTGCCTCTCTCTCTCTCTGTCTCTGTCACTTTACCTCTCAGTCCGTCTGTCTCCCCCTCTTTCTCTCTCTCTCTTTCTGTTAGTATTCTGATAATGACGTGGCTGTTACATCAAATCAAACTTTACTCGACATATGAAAACACTTTTATGGAAAGCTCAGTTTCTTACTATAATACAAGACAGGATTGACTGTGTGTGCGTATGTGAGTGTTTGATGTTACTGTAACCGTTGAGAAGACATTATTTTCCCACTCGGGGCTGGGCTCAATTAACTTTCAATTCAATCAGTGCCAAATGTAAATACAAACTGACATTTATTTGTTAATTTTCATTCTTTCTCAATCAGAATCGTATTCCTTCGTACGCTGGATATGGCAACCTTCTCTCTCCCGAACATGCCCTTTCCACAGTGCATGTTTTTGGTCCTTGCAGTCTTATGGTATTACCAATAGCTAATACCTCTTTATTTCATGGCTGGATGTGTTTGTGTGTTTGAAATGTGTTAAGCCCTTTGTAAAATTGCCTTGAAAATCCTTGGTGTGTGTGTGTGTGCACTAGTAACCCTGTGACTGTGAACTGTGTTTTTTAACAATACTTGATAAAATTGCCCTAAGTGTACGTGCATGTGTGTGTGTGTGTGATAGAGTGTGAAATATGAAGCGCTTTGTTCGATTTCTACAGGTACACATATGAGTGCCATTTTTTTTTTTTTTTTTGCCTTGTTCTAGTTGTATACCTGCTATAGAAGTGATCTCGTTTTTACTACTTTTAAAACCCATTAGCTCTTTCTTGCACACACTCATTTTTGCGTGCGCACACGCACACGCACACACACACACACAGCCCCATTAGTATTGTAGTCTGGGGTCTGGCTAAAACATCTGGTGGCTGAGTAACTTTTCAAAGTAGTCTTTGTCCTCATTCGGTGTGTGTGTGTGTCTGGGTGTGTGCACACATGTGTCTGTCAGTGTGAGCATTCCTCTGTGTGTGTGTGTGTAATAAGGGGCAGACGTTTTACGGCGTCCCGTCAAATTAAAACTATGATTTAAACGGCTAACTTATATGTTCTTTTTTTCATTAAAGCGAATAGCCAGTCTAGCCTCTGTTGATGTTTTGTGTGCCTGTGTCTGCATATCTGTGTGTTATATGTGGCTCAGTATTATGACAAAATTATTAAATTAAAGATTAAAGCATATGCTGAAGAACTTTTTTTTTTCTTTACGACGTGAATGGTCAGTGTGGCCTCCAGCAGTGTTGTATTATTTTGTTTATGACTGACTGCTATGTAGTGGGGAGAGACAAGGCAGAGAAAAGAGAGAGATGCAATGTACTTCCACCTTACCACTAGTATAACTTCACTTTTCTACCCACACCTGAAAGAACCTGACGGCTACAATTCTCACCTAGCTGTGTGGGTTTGGGTTGGGATAGATAATGAAATAATCCTGTTAGTAGCAGTATTATTAGCAGTTTTGGGCTTTAGAGGGTAGGACCCTGCAGACAGTTTGAGCTGAAGCCCTCAGGGCAGATAAACTCTAAAAGGACCAGGGATTTATCTTTTCTCACAGCAATTAAGACTTCTTAATCGGCACCTATAAAGAGGTAGCATCTTGTTCTGGTACAAGGAGTGTTTGTGTGTGTGTGTGTGTGTGTGTGTGTGTGTGTGTGTGTGTGTGTGTGTGTGTGTGTGTGTGTGTGTGTGTGTGTGTGTGTGTGTGTGTGTGTGTGTGTGTGTGTGTGTGTGTGGTGATTTGTGGTGGGTTTGTTTGAAAACTTTTTCTAAACTCAAATTTCAAACCAAACCAAATTTCCGTTATGGTACAATAAAGCTTTGAACTGAATTGAATTAGTTGGGTTTGGTTGCACAACCTACAGCAAAAATCCTCAGTAGTTTGGTTTTAGATTGGGGTTTGGGCTCAAACTTTCAGCTCTGTGTTGAGCTGTAGTCACTGGGGCTGTAGAGTAACAGACGTAGAGCCTGTACACGTTAGTCTCCTCATGTAGCTTACTTCTTTTACTGCAAGGCAGTCAGGCTTCCTTACGATCCGGGGTGGACCTGCATCAGGTGAATTGACTAAGGTGTGAGCTCTACTTCTGTTGGAATGATTTCCACTTAGCCCAGCATCCACTGTCACTGCATAGATGCTACTCTTTCACACAGCCATGGTACCTTTTCCACTGAAGATGCATCTCGGCATACCTGTGTGGCAAATTTTTGGTTTATTGATTTACTGTTGTGCAGTGTGGACAGTCTCACCTCGAGTGTGTTATTCCAACGTACTTTACACTTTTACTATAATTTACACTGACTATTAGCCTGCAGAAATGTTCAGGGTTCTTTACAGTGACTTGGGACCACTCAACGTTGCAGAACCAGTAGCGTTAGATGCGTATTTATGCAGTAACTTGGCGACCCATTCTAATCTTTTTAATCTCTGCTTGTTTCGAGCTAGCCTTTGAAAAACACTGACATAAGTGATACTTGGAACCGTCAGCACATTTTCTTTTGTAAAGGGAAGTCTCCCTGTAGCATTGCAACAAGGCCGTATTTGAAACTGAGTTTATTGTGTAAGATAATAAAGCAAACTTCATCCACTTTTTAAACTGCTAGCCTACAGTGGTAATCTCCACAGGACACACCTTGGGGTCCTGATCCAGCATTTGAAGACCATTGAGATTAGTGATATTTGTTACCGTCAGCATGTTTCTTCTTATAGATAAATAATATTTGTGAGGGTCAGCATGTTTTTTCTTTAATCTTTCTAAAAGGGGAAGCCTTGTGGTGGTATTGCACTGATAATAGACTGTGTTCAAAAGGTCCAGCACTCCCCTTTAAAGGATCAGATAAGTGATATTTGTTATGGTCAGCATGTTTTTTTTTCACTCTTAAAAAAGCTAAAAGTCTTCTTGCTGATAAGTGTGTGTGTGTGATAGTGTGTTTTTGAAGTGACTGCTGTGTGTGTGAACAAGTGAATGGATGGATAGATGGATGATGGAGGGAGGGAGGTGTTTTTTTTAAATGGAAATTAAAGGGGCACACATCTGGGGGTCTTTGAGACTTTTGTGGTGGGTGGGGGGAGGTGGGAAGGAGGGCGTGAGAGGCCCACAGTCAGAAGGATGTGTGTGTGTGTGTGTGTGTGTGTGTGTGTGTGTGTGTGTGTGTGTGTGTGTGTGTGTGTGTGTGTGTGTGTGTGTGTGTGTGTGTGTGTGTGTGTGTGTGTGTGTATTGGGGGGGTGGAGGGGGAAGAGGAAGAGGTAGGAGGGGGGGGGTGAGAATCAAGACGGGTGGGGGAGGGTGGGGGGGTGGTCTATGGTCAGAAATGGGGAAATGGGTTGGGAAGAGAGAGGGAGAGAGGAAGTGATGGATGGAGGGAGAAGGTGTTGGAGTGAGGAGGGAGGGAGGGGAGGAGAGGAGAAAGGGGGAGATGAAGTGAAGGAGAAGAGAGAGTGATAGAGTAGAGAGGAAGGGAGGGAGGGAGGAAGGACACTACAAGGAACTAGTTGGGGTAGACAGAGAGGAGGAAGAGGAATAGGGGGAGAGAGAGGAGAGAAAAGGGGGTGAAAGATCACTTGCTATAGTTGAAAACTTTACGGCTGACAGTTGAATTTACTTTGGGACTGTGTGTGTGTGTGTGTGTGTGTGTGTGTGTGTGTGTGTGTTGGGGGTGGGTGGAATAGAACAGTGGGGGGCATGGCGTTTGTTCTGCAACACGGCTTTTAGGCTTTTTAGTTCCTCACACACAAGTTGTCCTCTCCCTTTTCTTTAGAGGCCGATTTCACCTAGTTGTGAGACCCTCCTCTTCTCTCTCTCTGTCCCCCCCTCTCTCTCTCCTCTCTCTTCTCTCTTGTGTCTTTGTCTCTTTAGTGGTGGGAGGCTCTGCAACTTCCATACAGTACCTGTGCACGACATATTTAGGTCTACTTTCAGTCGGTTTAACTGCTTGAGGTGGACTTTATCCAGACTTAAATACCACCTCAGAATTGGATACATCTCTTGTGAGATAAGATAACACATCTGCTCCTCATGCTTTTTGTTTTTCAAATAATAAAAATGTATTTATGATTATTTTGCAAAGGATTTATCTTGCCAGACACTTAAACAGCCTTAAAAGTGGAGGCATTTCTTGCGCGATAAGATAAAACAAGTGCTCCTCTTGCTTTGTTTTTCAAATACATTCAGGATGTATTCCGGTAATATTTTACCATAGGCTGACAAATTCACTTAGACTGTACATATGGGGTTATGAAGCAAAGTGTCTCTTAAGAGTTCTAAGGATATAAAAAGTATAAAAGTCTCCAGTGAATAATACTTAAGAATAAGACAACTTTCACAGCATTCAGTTTTACAGATGAAAAATGGAGGAGATGGGGGAGAGAGGGAGAGATGGAAAGAGGAGAGAGTAAAAAGAGCATGTAGAGAGAGAGAACAGCAGACGGTGACTGATGTTAGCAGATCGGTTAAAGGGGAAGAGCAAGCCGTGGTTGAAAAAGTGGAACACATAGAAGTTTGGGGCACCGCAGTGCTTTTAAAACCCACTACGGATCAAAACCACGTCTTTTTGGAACAGAGGAAAGCAAGTCCAGGATGAGATCTGACTGTGATGGGAGGGGAGGGATATGTTCAAGAAGAGCAAAAACAAGTGAGAAAAAAAAACCCCAACAGACATTAATATAAAAGCCGGTTTGTAAATGGATGACCAATTTCACTTTTACTGTAGTTCTGCAATGTACTCTGATTACAGTCACTTTTGGATTACTTTGTCTCAAAAATAGAAAAAATAGAAACTTAATTTACATTTACATTTGAATGTGCTGGTGGAGTGTTTATGTTTAGCTTCCTGTTACACAGTAGTATGTCTTGTGGCGCTACATGGTAGGCGTTGACCTGACAGGAGTGTGTCAATCCTGTATTGTGTAATTATCTTGTAATGAGTCAACATTGTGCCCGTTCTACTTACTAAAATTGATTCCAATTGATTGATTTGATTGAGAATTGATTCATGATTTATGTAGTTTATGTTTGTCACTATTTTTCTACACATAAATGCAGTTTTAAATTTTCTTTTGTCGAGCTTTATTGATAAATCTTATCTCGGTTCGACCTGAGGAATTGCGTGGCTCTGAGGCATTCAGTCAGTTGATGTATCAGTTGGATAGTATTGTTTGAAGATTGTATTAAAGGAAACATTTCTTGGTTCAACCCAGGGAAGCTTACGGCCCTTAGGCATTCAGTCAATCACTACATCAGTTTGGTAGCATTACAGAAGGATTGTATTGAAGGAAACATTTCTTGGTTCAACCCAGTGAAGTACATGCTCTTGGGCACCACCAGTATCTAGCACTGGATTGGGGCTGACATTGTTTTAGGGTTATGTCAGAATATTTAAAATGAGTATTTTTATTAATGTGATAGCTCTGTATTAAAGATAACCTTTCCAGTATATTAGCACGGTATTAGGATTTCAGTTTCTTGTTTGACTGAATTGAAAGCGAATTGGACTCAGCCCTGCGTTGACATCACTGAAACCCCGAACGCTCCCAGTGCTTCCCGATAGTGTTCAACAGGCGAGTGCTGCTTCACTTGGCCAACTTGCAGATAGAGGGCTCTGGAAAGGAATATAAAGTCAACATTGTGGGTTGAAAATGTTCCGTTATATGTGTGTGTGTGTGTGTCTTAAGTCTGTCCAGACATTTTTCCCGTCGGGCCGGGCGCTCACAGGAAACGTCCGATTCTCCAGGAGTGGAAAGTGTGTGTGTGTGTACGTGAGAGAGTAGTTAGTGTGTATCAGTGTGCGTATAGTCTAGTGTATGAGCGTGTTTCTGTCTGTGGATGGAGACTGTGTGTGTGTGCGTGTGAGAGTGTGTGTGTATGTGAGAGAGTGTGTGTGTGACTGACGTAATGTTTGAGCTTACCCAGACAGAGACAGACCAAACCAAGACACACAGGGGTGTGTGCGTGTGTGTGTGTGTGTGTGTGTGTGTGTGTGTGTGTGTGTGTGTGTAAAAACATCAGATATGCCTGGCAGACTTGGGCAGGCTGGTGAAATGTGTGTGTAAAGTGTGTGTCTGTGTGTGTGTGTCTGTGTTTGGCAGAGCTGCAGTTTGTTTTCCGTATTTTGGGGGAAAAGACAGCTAGGCAAGAGTCAACAATCAACATGTTGATTTATACAGCTACTAGTTCCTTCCATTACGCCTACAACTACCACTGAAGCAGTTTGTTCTCCATTATTTCTGTGATGTATGAGATGTCTTAGCTGTAGAGAGCGAGGTCAGAATCAACAGCCGCCATGTTGATTTATGCAGTTTCCTACTACTATCTTACATCAAGGTGGAACTTTTAACTCCGGCCACCAGTGAAATGCTGGGGGAATTTTGGTTTCTTTTCCCTGCTTACATATTATAAATCTTTGGTTTATTTGTTTCAACATTACAATTTATGTAGTATATCTTAATGAATTACCTGAAAAATGTATACTTTAGGCATTTAGCAGTGGACTACAATAACTGCAACAGTAGAATAAGCTTAAATCCTTGTATCAACGTTATAGGTGTAAGGTGACTCATTCAAACTTATTTTACTTCATCAATGTAGTTGAATAAGTTAAACATCATTTCTACATTTCTAAACATCTACTTTGTTCCGAGGTTACTCTCTTCCATTATATTATTAGCTGTATTGCATATTGCGACCGTTGTATGAAAACCTTGTATCTCTAATTATATGATTTCCTTGTTTTTCATGAATCATGACCCTGAGACTAAACCAAACCGATGATAAAGTGCTGTAAAATGGCATATTGGCATTGATGCAATAAATCAGCACTTCTCATGGAAGTAGAGAAATCCAGCCAGTAGTTGTTAACAAAGCACAAAGTTTATGTGCTTTGTTAACAACTACTGGCTGGATTTTGACAGAATTTGAGTCTAGGGAATGATGCCTCTTCAATGAGATTGATTGATTCATTTTTTCTTTACCTGCTCATTCATATCAAGGGTCACAGGGGGCTCATCCCAGCATGCATTGAATAGAAACATCCTGGACAGATTGCCAGTCCATCACAAGGCTAACTAGGGCTGGTATTGAGAACCGGTTCCAATTTAGTCCTGGTTCAAAATTGCCCAATTCCTTGGAATCGATTGTTCTGACAGCTGTGCAACAGCCTTTTGGGCCTTTCACTATTACCATTGATTGAAAACGATGTATTTTGACATTGGAGCACTCCATTAAAGCTGTATGTTGTCTTCTCCCCCTGAAAATGGATCTAATAGGAATCAATAAGAGACTAGATAAAGAATCAAATGGATAAGGAGAATTGAAAACGGCATGGGAGCCGGTAGAATTCACTCACACAGATTCTTGCCTATTGGCAATTTGGAGTCTCTAATCCAAATGACTTACATGTTTTTGGACTGTGGGAGGAAACCCACACAAACATGGCAGAACATGCAAACTCCACACAGAAAGGCCCAGAGCCAAATTTAGAAACCCAGGACCTTCTTTGCTTTGAAGTTATTGAGATCCAGTATATCCAATATTACGCCTAATTTCACATGAACACAAGCCAATACAAGCGGAGTCATAGTGTTCCTTTCATTGTCTATGTAGAGTGGAAGCACGAAGGGGAAGGAATCTAGGGAAGTGGTATTGTGTCACTGAGTTGCACGTGCGCTTGTGTCGGAGCCAAACCTCAAAGCTTTGGGCGTAGTTGGTAATGAGTAGACAGGCCACTAATTCAGGTTGAACCTCTTAGTTTAACAGGTGACTGATCAGGTTGATCAAGGTTGCTAACATTTCATAGATGTTTCTAAGGATATTTAATTTCATTGCTCTTTCGGCTGTTGAAATTATTTGGATATATGCCATATCGGGCCTGCCTGAGTAAATTACCAATAAATTACCAATATATTCCACTGGCATTACATCATTCTGGGTATTCTGATGGTCAACTTGATAAGGGTGTTTTGCTCCATTACTATGTTGGTCTATACCAGTGCACATATAATAGCTAAATAATCAGAGAACTGGTAGCTAATTTAGGCTTTACAGTGTGGTAATATTCTCGCTCAATCATTGTTAAGCAGTTTTTCATTAAAAAATCATAGCATTCAATTCATTACAAATGATGTGGGAGTAGTAGGCTCCCACAGTAGGCTGTGTAGTTTTGGGTGCATGAGAGAGAATGTATGTTTGAATTGAAAGGGGAACAATGGCCAGTTTTTGTAAATTTACATGAACATAAATATTGTGACCAGCACACATTGCATGTTCATCTTGTCCTGTTGCAATGTAGAATTATTCAATGTCAAAAAAGATGTCCAAAACGTTTTGGTGCATGTAAAGACAGTATCAGACCACTTGGTTTAGCGCTCATGGAAACAGTTAACTTGTAATCGTTAGTCACAGGGAATTCATTGGGAATGATAATGTATTCTGCATGTAACCATAGCCAGTCATCACTAGGCCTTTTACACATTGACATCAGCAGTTACTGTCAACTATTCCTCAGCTGCTCATAGTGGGGTCCATTTTCTGACATCCACTCTTTTGGGAGCTATCATGTTAGTATTTTCCAGCCAAGGGGGGAAAAAAAACGTATTTATTTCTCTCAACAGAACAGAAATGTTGTCACTAACTGGCTCAAAGGGACATTACATTATGCATCAAGCCTATAGTAAAGACAACATCTATAGTATAAGCTTGTCTCTTAATTAAAGAAGAGATACATTCATTAATGTGAGAATTATGACACTCTATTTATATGAGCTCTATTTTTTTCAATGTCAATTTGAGAGTCACTTTGGAGCTTTTTAAGGCTTCTGGTAATTCCTTCGCCTGTTTAAAGGGGGAATGAAGAACAGATGTAACTCCTTGTCGTTTGCCTGCTCTTTTGCCTCTTACTGAGCTTTTGATGATGAATCCATATTGAACTATAGATGAGTCAACAGCCAAAAAAAGAATTGCCTGCTTTAGCTTGCCTGCCTGACTATCTAGGGTAAATATGATTCTTTTGTAATTTCATTAAAACTCAATTCAAACATCCTACCAACCAAAAAACCAACAGAATTTTCTTCAATCAAACATTTGTTTAAAATTATAGAAATATAAGTAAATATTCTTTTAATTACACTAGTCGTTTTGTGTATTTGGAATACAAACAGTGAAAGCGCACACAAAATAGTTTTCACTTTGGGCAATGAACGAATGAAATGATGCGTCATGTTCAGATGGAGCAGTGCAGTTGAGTTGAATGTGAAACAATGTGCTCTCTCTGCTGTAATGAGTGGAACGTTAAACTCAACTTTGTGTGCACAGCATCGAAAAACCATTAGAAATACCTCCTGTCTGTCTGCTTGTCTGTCTATCTGCTTCTGCCTCTCTGTCAAAATACAAACAATCAAAACAACAGAAAAAAACGTATAATTTTTCAGATTTAGCAGTTGAATAAAAAACAATGCGGTTTCCTGTCTGTGCAAAGAGTAATTGGTGTAACGTGGAGCTAAACTCTGCTGTCTACATAACATCTAACAACGAACCGATACGCATCAGAAAGACAGCCTTTACTCTGACCGACAGACAGATAGACAGCCTATTTGTTTGTATTGATATAGAATAAACTTTTATTACATGTGAAAATCAGCGTTGTGTATTTGAAAAGTAAACAACAAAAATGACTAAAATAATACATTTCAGATGGAACAGTTGAGTTTAGTTGAATGAGAAACAATGTGCTCTCTGTGTTGTAATTGGTGGAACATGGAGCTTAACTCTGTCTACATAACATCTAAAAACGCACCGAGACACATCAAAAAGGCCTTTCAAAGACGATCATTTTCTCCGGGACACAGGGCAAAAATCAATGAAAGATGAGGAAGAAACGAGTGTAATTAGTTTGACCACCATGTCATCTGAAACGGCATTAGCAATAACAAATCAGAAAACAATAAAAGATGAGAACAAAGATAAATTAAAGGGCTTGCGTTTCGCGGTAGAAATGATCGAAAATGAACTTGAGTGGTGTGTGTGTGCATGCGTGAGAGTGTGTTGTGCGTTTGTGTTGTGTACTTGATGAGCAAGTGTGTATTTAGGTGGCAGTGAGATCACTTAACATGCATATGTAAGCACTTGGGATGGCGTGCATGCGTACATGCAAACATGTGTGGGTACATGCATACATGTCCGTGTGTGTGTGTGTGAGCGAGAGTTAGTGAGTGAGTATTTGTGTGTGTGTAATCATGTACGTCAGGCCGTCATGAATGGTGTGTTTGAGACAGAGCGGAGTGTGGAGTTCCTCGGGCCGGACCAAATTGGAAACAGAAAAACAAACATTCCCTAGGAACCCCCGCTCTCCGAATCCTCCCCCCCCCCCTCGTCTGCCGGCTAGTGGCGCAGTCCAACCTGTCTGGGACAATGTAACGGTCTATAGCTGGACTGGACCACACACATACGTGGAGGGGGGTCGGAGCTAGGGAGGTGGTGGCAGTGGTGGTTGGGGGGCGGGGGAACTTCAACCGCAATGACAGATGGAAAAACAGACAGAAGAAGGATGTGAGGCAGGGTTTGGTGATGGACACATGAGAGAGAAAGATAGATAGAGACAAAAAAGAGGGAGAAAGATGGAGGGAGACAGAAGACAGACAGAAATAGATTTGTGAAAAAGTGAGAGGGAGAGTAAAAAATGGATGGACAGATGAGAAGTGAAAATTGGAGAGAGAATGAAAAAAAAAATCATTTGGACAAATGAAGAAAAGGGGGAGAGAAAGAAAACGATTGAGTGAATGAGTAACCAGCAGCTAGACTGAGTCAGACTTCCACTGGGAAAATATCTAGTCACACTCACTCTTTCTTTCAGAAAACACTTTTTCTCTCCCCCTTTCCCTTTTCCTATTGTCTGTAGTACTAATGAGTCAATCACCCTCACTTTTTCTCTCTTTCTTTTTTTTTTTTTTTTTTTTTTTATAAAAACAGTTTTTTTTCCAGCAGTAATGACAGATGCTATTATGTGGTCAGTCATGTAATAACCGGAAGCATTTTACATTGACGTGTGTGTGTGTGTCTATGTGCATGGGTGCGTGCGTGATGTAATTTCAGTCAGCTTTTCACAACCAAGAGAAAACATCAAAACTGAAGCTTGTGACCTTTCTCTCTCCCGGTGTGTGTGTGTGTGTGTGTGTGTGTGTGTGTGTGTGTGTGTGTGTGTGTGTGTGTGTGTGTGTGTGTGTGTGTGTGTGTGTGTGTGTGTGTGTGTGTGTGTGTGTGTGGTATTCACAGTGTATAATGAGATGACCCTTTAGTAGAGCTAAGCTGGGACTGTTAAAATGAATGCTCTCTCCATTACAATACATTTAACACAATAGAAGTTCAGATGCTCTCGTTGAGGACACTAAGGATGGAGAGGGTCACCTGGGGACATGTGAAAGGTTTCAATCCAAAGAACATTTTGAAAAAGGTTGCAACCTGAATTGAATCAATTTGTATTTCAAAAACACATTTGATTCTATCATCAACACTACATCACAGTTTTGGAAGTATATCCTTTAAGATTTGAGGGTCTTAAGTTTAATAATGACCTTTACATTCATGCAAGCAATCAACACTCCACTTCTAACACGGTTGATTGATCTAACTCTGAAGCTATCCAGTCCAGACTAACTTGGAGATGAATCTGGGAAGTGGTCTGGACCACACTAAAACAACAAAGACAGGTACCCTGAGATGTGTGGTGGTTTAGTCCCCCCCCCCCTCGCCTTCAGAACCACATAAACCCACCGCTGGGCTAGGATTAAATCCCTCTGTATCCCTCCCAGCTCTCCTACTGTCTCATTGAAGGAAAAATACTACGGAGACTGGACTGCCCACTCATTTAAACAGAAACGGCAGTCGTGTTATTTGCAGTGGGAACATCAAGTAATTGGTATTCTCCCATTAGAAATCCAGTAGTGTTTCCCAGAAACAAAAAAAAACCTGAAACACTTTCTTAAGGCCTTGAGGGTCTTGAGGCTAACAAAGTACATGCTAGACAACATCGGCCTCTATAAGTCACCAAGAACAAAGTTCCAAATATAGACTCTGCTGTAAAGTGCGTGTGTGTCTGTGTGTGTAGACTTCGGACTTGTCTCTTATCCTCTGCCGGCACACACACACACACCTACTCACACACACACTCACTGTCAGAGTGACCGAAGGAAACTGGCTTTGTATAAATACAGACTCAGATTTAGATTTGTGGTGAGAGGGAGAGAGAGTCAAGATGGATGGAAAAAAGAAGAGAGGGTGGCAGAGAGAGAGAGAGAGAGAGGGGTGGTAGAGACAGAGGGTGGGGTGATTTTTTGTGGTTGGGGCAACAAAAGGGGGAACTGAGAACTAGAGAGAGCAAGTCTGACATTTAACACTAGAATTACTCAATAAAGAAAATAAAATTCTCTATGGTCACAGCCACTGGAAAGTTCATGATATGTGACAATTTATTCCTGGAAATTACTCCTAGATGACTTAGATGAAACCTGGTCCCGTTACAAAAAGAGATCAATATTGAAATAGACTGAATAATACTTTTAGAGAGAGAGAGAGAGAGAGACAATATTTTCTGGTACCATTGATTACAACCACTAGCAGTAAGTATTTGCTAATTTGGATTGATTTCTCTTGGCATTATTGCTGTTTATTATCACCAATTGTTTGGCAGTGTACTGTACTGTGAACCTCGTGCCAATGAGGCTTGCATTGAATTGAGTCACAGACGAGAGAGTATGACACACACATACACACACACACACACACACACACACACATACAGAGGGGGAGAAACAAAAGGTACTGACGAGGAGCTGATTTGAAACGAGATGATTTTTAGCTGACTGAGTACAATACCAATGTGTTTGTGTAGCTGACTGTTATCGGACTGTACGAACAAAACAGGCCTTCTACAATGAGCACAACATAAACATACAGACTGTTACTGTAAAAAGTATTTTCTATAAATTAAACTAACATTAAATAATTACAACAAACAGGAAACATTGTAGGGCTACACTGTAAATATGGCCAGCCTCTCTGAGTGGTTTTTCAACAAGGGGGATTGGTCACACATTTTTCAAACCCATTCCTCATATTAAATGTAGACACACAAGAAACAAGACAACGTGAAACGGAAACAATACCCGTATCTATTTTTCTGTTGGCCAGGACCTACAAAACCTTTGTTTCTCTAAACGTTCTCCTATTTTAGGAATTTAGAAAAGCTTGTAACCCCCCCACCCCCTTCCTTTGACATGTATTTTTGACATTTTACAATACAATATCAGTGGTTTGGCTTGGTCCCAAGGCCTTGAAACAGTTTATACTTGTAGAAGACAATGTCAACTACAGTGGGAAAAAGCCAAAAAATGGCAAAATTGACTGGCTGAGGTTTCCGAAGGGCGCTGACATTTTGGGCAGTTTTATTTTTGCTCACTGTGCACCTTTTGATCAACCAGTCAATTTGGATGTCTAAAGTCTGGATCAAATAGGTTCCAGTAAATGTTGCAAAATGGGCCAATTTCTAACATTATTTGTCTTTCTGTCTTGTTCCAGGTTGTTAAGGTGATGGTAGGCTCTCGACAACCGTGACTGAGGACCTAAATCAGAACCATGTAAAAAAAAAAAGACAGGACAACAAGAACGGCAGCCTGCAAAATACTTCTTACACGGATCTTGATCAAATTCGTAGCTGTGTTGCCCAGCTGTAAACCATAAAAACAGCGACAACCCAGGACCAAAGCTAGCGGACGCTACATGGAATATAAGACCCTCTAAAAGAAAGAAGCTGACACGTTTTTTGCTCTGATGTTTTTGGTACTGTGTGGAGTTAAGTGGACCTGATAGAGAAATGGCGGGATATTAGTGTGGGCCTGACACCTGGTTCCTGGTTCCCATTACTGTGTGGAGTACAGTGGACTGGTAGTCGATCCGTGCTGCTGGACGTCGGACCGCTGCGGCGCGGGGTTGAGTTGAGCCGCTTCACCAGAGCTGATGCCAAGCCTAGGAGTCGACCATGATGCTTTCATAACCTGATGATCAGAAGAGGTAGGATTACATTAGTCGTGATCTCTTTGTATCATTTATCCTCCAACAAGATTGATAATAACCTTTTAATAACCTGATGCTCACTAGAAGTAGAACTACATGACTTAATATCAGTCATTGTCACTAATTGTCTTTTATCCTTGGCCACGATGCTTTAAGACTTACTGTCACTTTAATGACCTTTAATAATAGGATTTATTATCATTATTTGTTTTCATTTAGTATCCCTATCATGTGTCTATGATGCTTTACTAACATTCAGTCAGTAGAGATGGGATTATGTCACTTATTATGCTTTCATTATCTTTAATCATAATTATTGGCCGTGATGCTTTAATACCCTCATAGTTGGTAGAGAATTTGTTATCATTATTTATTTATTTGTTTTCATTTACTATTATTAATTATCTGTCCATGATGGAAACATGAGTTATTACTATTTATTTTATTGTTTAGGATCATTATCCTTTACTATCCATTTACTATCTGTTATGGATAATCCTGTTTGGTTAGCACATAGATCAGAAACCTCTACATACATCTTGTAGATTATGTTTTCATTTGTAAGCATTACATATAATGTATTATCTGGGGTAAATTTATCATATACATCTCCTTACATTCTAAACATCTTATTCATCATCAGAGAGAATAACATTTGTGTGTGTGATTGTGCGTGCGCGCGTGCTGGTGTACTTCTTTTTTTAGCACAGTGAGAGATTCATTTTTAAGTCATGATTTTTAAGTCTGATTTTCATCTCTATAAACTTTAAAAAAAAATAAATAAATGTAAAACTGAATGCATCACTGGAAAAAAATTCCAAACTTTTAATTGGCCTCCCAAGCTCAAAGCACAGCCACTTGTTGAGGCTATATAGATTAGCAATATTGCCTTCAGAAGGGATGGGGATGGGGAATAGGCCACTGAGACCAAACCAGTGTTGATAAAATGGGGTTTTATGTATTATGAAAGAGTTCTCTTAGTCATAGTTGTTGGAGGAAGATACCGTCCGCGTTGCCTTAAAATGTTGCCCATGTTTTTGTGGCCTGAAGTCCTAAGCTTAGCTGCTGTACTTCTGAGGGTGGAAAACCCTTTGGTTATACACGATTATTACTCTGGTCTGTTAAAGACATATGCACACACACACACACACAAATACACACACAATTGTACGATAGACCTTCAGCACTTAAGCTAATGTTAGGCATGGGAATTGTGACTAGTTCAATTGATGTTTAAACAACAGACATGATTCTCTGACATTATCCGGCAATTCAGCTGTAGCTAAATGTTACCTACCTTTCCATCACGCCCAGAACTTGCACTCTGCTCCAGTAAACCTCATCAGCTGATGAAATCCCTCAGCAAAGCTTCGTGGAAGCATGTCACCCAGTTGCATTTGTAACTCAGTCAGTTGTTTGCCCTAATCAGTTGCAGTAGAAGATGTAGGTAATAGTTAACAGCTGTTTTTCTTCTTTAGCAAGCTTCACCTTCACACCAACGTGTCTCATGTGGTTTTGCTTTGCATCACTACAATGGTTGAATGGTGTTTTTGCTTGGTGGAAAATGTAATCCTCATTTTCTTGCAAATAAATCACCAAACTTTTACACCGCGCTACTGTGGTGGCTGGGTAGCAGCATTTGTGTCAACATGTCTTTTGAATGTGCAGAACCCACCCTGCTAGGTTGGTTTTTATATGTTAAGATTAGATGCTTAATTCTATGTAGTTCAGGAGGTCTGATTTATTTGTTTTAACTGACTTCTGTGTGTATTCACCTGAGTAGTGTTTCTATTGCCGCCCAGTTGTATAAACTTTCCTCTATCCTCTTCCTCTATCTAGCTAGTACACATTTGCATGTACCCTCATGAATATTCACACACACACACACACACA
>JAXDDX010000006.1:5792500-5795000 GCA_034670405.1 Hoplostethus atlanticus | reverse complement strand
TGTGTGTTTTTCTATATGTGGATGCAGTGCTAGTAGCAGCCGTGGTGTTCTGCTCTCCATATTTCCATAAGAGCATTTTGCTTTACAATGTTTCTAGTACTGTTCAGCTATAGATACACATTGACATTGCAGGGCACAACTAACTGATCAGTGATATTACAACGTTATTAATTCTTAGCATTTCACAGTCATATGGTTTGGGGATGAGTGAGTACCTCTCAGTGTGAATCTATGCAGAGTCATAAGCCGCGTAGGGCTCGTGATGGCTAAAGCCTCTGTTGTCCCAGTATATAACATAATACCATATAATACCAGTAGCTCCAATGCCACATCTCTACTGATCTGCAGTGCAAGGCTGGGGTGTGTATATATAATATAGACTATTTACGTTATGGACAATATCTGCTTACAATCAACCATGATGTGCAACAATTTGTATTTCTATTTGGTTCAGTTTGGAAACTGAATTTTATTCTTCTTGAAGATAAATTAAGAATGCTGTAGCTGAGAAAGTGGAGACTCCTTTTTGTTATTGGAATATAGTATATGCAGTTTCTTCTCCACTCCTCGGAAACGGATGTTGGAACTGTGATAACTCAATCTGTTTCCCTACATCGTGTTTTACAGAGTCATTCATTTGATCTTAATGAATCACCGCTGAGTAAGTCGACCTGGAAAATCAGACATTTTTGACTCCAGCTGCTTTGAGTCCCTCAGTTGCGTTTGACTGCAATAACAAACAATGTCGAATTCGACTCCTGAATTCTTTCAGAGCCAATTGTCAATGATTGAACATGAAACGTCCCATATTGTTACGAATATTGTAGGACCTGCTGTGTCTTTCACTGCCAGAGGAAAGAGATGTTGAGAGAAATGGACCGAGAGAAGAGAGTCAGAGAGAGAGGAACAAAAGCTGCTTCTAAAAAAGTTTGATGAGAGATTGTTTTCTCTTAGTATTAATACCGTTAATTATCACCAACGCATTGGCAGTATACTGTATTGAACCTCATGCCAATAAAGCTTCCACTTAGTTGAGAGAGTGAGGGAGAGGGAGAGAGAGACAGAGAGAGAGACCTCCAAACTGACTAAATGTATCACCATCAAGTGAAATGCTGTAATGACCATCAGTGCTCTTGGTGATCTTGAGGCAGACTTAATAAGGAGCTGTCGATGCTCTGTTTAGCCAAGATCTACCTAGGCTTGACACATGATCCTGCTTCGGGAGTACTGCCATTTAACTGGTGATACAATGAATTTTGACGTTATGGGATTTGGATTGTTGTGTCTTATCTCCAGCTGTTTTTTTTTCTCATGATGCTGCTTTCTTGGCCAGGTCTCTCTTGAAGAAAAAAGAGAGATTTCTGATCTGGATGACCCGGGTAACAGAGTGCTATGGTTTTGTGGTCCCTGTAGAGCTCCAGCTGTTTACAGTCATCTGCTCCAGTGGCCCGCTGCTTAAGGGAGGAGATTTATAGTCGGCCCTATTGGAATATTAAGTTCAATACCTACTTTTAGACTGGGAAAATAACTAACTTCTCTAATGGATAAGTGCCCCAGAATGCTTAATGCTGAGCCCTGATGTGTGTGTGTGTGTGTGTGTGTGTGTGTGTGTGTGTGTGTGTTGGTGTGGTAATCTCCATGGCAGGTTCCTTACCATTAGTGCACCACTGAACAAGGCAGCGATTCATTCAGCAAGTTTAACTGTCTGGTGTGTGTGTGTGTGTGTGTGTGTGTGTGTATCTATCTATCTGTGTCTGTATGTATGAGAGTGTGTGTGTGTTTCTGTGTGTGTGTGTGTGTGTGTGTGTGTGTGTGGCAGGTTTCTAAGCGCAGAGTGTGTGTTGTTTTTAGAGAATTGTTTCCGTGCGCCTGTCTGCACCATATGGCCCAATGTGGAAAAAGGCCCCTTTAGGGGTCTGGGTGTGTGTGTGTGTGTGTGTGTGTGTGTGTGTGTGTGTGTGTGTGAGAATGTGAGAATGTGTGTACAGGGGTCTGGTCTGCCCAAAGTGAAGCTGTAAAAACAAAAACGTCTTGAGAAAAGGAGAAAAAGACTAAATGGGAGCCCTGATGTCAAATACTACTCTATTTACCTAACTCTCTCTCTCTCTCTCTCTCTCTCTCTCTCTCTCTCTCTCTCTCTCTCTCTCTCTCTCTCTCTCTCTCTCTCTCTCTCTCTCTCTCTCTCTCTCTCTCTCACACACACACACATACTTGCTACTTGCTCACTTTCTTCTTTAATTCTTTCTCATTTATCTCCATCTCCTATCTATTTCATATTTCCTATCTTTCCATATTTTCTGCCATTATTTTTTCTTTCTATCAGTAATGATTTTTTTCTTTTCTTTTTGTCTGTTATGATTTTCTTTTGCATTTGGTCTAATTGATGAAAATGATAACTTTTCTTGTTTCACCCCAATCACTTTCTATTTCTACTCCAACAATCACTTTCTTTTTTCTTTTTTTTTTCAATAATTATGTCATTTAAATCTCCCCTTTTGCT